>JAOEGS010017603.1:17181-27184 GCA_025447755.1 Corythornis vintsioides
AAAGAATATATATTTCTGTCTCCTGGAGACCTGACAAGCACTGCTCCATTGAAATGAATATATTTGCTTCTGCAGAAAAACATAAGTACAAATTAAAAGATACTCAAGTGAGAAAGTCTGTTTGCATAAGGAAAGTGAAATGTGTGGAAATGTTGGAAAGAGAAGGGCCTTAAAAACAACAGCTGTACAAATAGCTTATTAGGAGAGAAACAATAAAGGTTTCTGATGTGGCCCAAGAATAAAATGTAATGAATTAAATCATCAAATGAATAAGTTCTCCTAGTGCACTGTGCTTTTTGACCCTGCTGTTAGGTGTTCCTGTCCTGGTAGGACAAACAACTGTCTTTTCAAACCCAAGAAACAATTCTGCACCCTAATTACCTGGCCTGATTGAAGTCTTAATGATTAAAATGAACATGTTCACAGTGTGCAAACTCACCACTAATATTGGAATCTTTTTTTCCCCACTTCTGATTTTAAGGGTAGCTGAGTGACCACCCTCACTTACCAGCAGGAAGAAAAAAATCTGAATTTAAAAAGAAAATGAAACCAAAAAACCTAAACAAAACAGACAAACAAAAAAGCAACAAAAGATCCAAAAAAAGGGGAGGATCCAGCAGTCAGTGAAGCTTCCAGGATCACCCTTAACTCTGGTTACACTCAGGGAAGTCAGGATTCCATCCTTGGAAACAACCAGGCAGACAGAAAACAAGCTGCTTATTATCTTTACAGTTCATCACAGTTAATTTCCTTTGGACCACAGAGTTGATTTTTTTTTTTACTCCCAATGTGTAAAATTTTAGCAACTGAACTACTTTCTCTATCTTTTTTTTCCCTACATACTGGCCCCTGTAACCCAGAACAAAGCTCACCAGGCGACACAGCCAGTTTTAAACAAGCCTGGATGAAGATCCTGCTTTCTCTCAAAACCTCAAGTATTTTACAACTTGTCTCTAAGGGTTCATTTTTTTTTTTGTAGCTCTGAAAAAAAAAAAGGCTCGTTGGACATTTTTGGGGTTGACAAAGCTAAGCTAAACCTCCTGGTTTGGGGGTTTGAACTTAAATCCTGCGATGCAACTGAAAGGGAATGAACTCCCCTGCTCTGCAAGTGCAGGAGGAGATGAAACAAACCCCTGCAAAACACAACCAGAGAGTTTCCCTTGGCTTTCTTCTTCCAGCTTGGCATGTAGCAAGGCAGAAAAGCCAGATGAAGAGTCTCCATCCCAGCTCTTTTCCAATAAACTGCTGGTTTTGGGACAAGGATCAGAAGGGAGGCCCTGTTTTCTCACCTACAGGAGGTGGATGGGCTGAAGGCATCAAGGAATCCACCAGTAACCCTGGGGATGCTGCAAGACCCATTCCCAGTTCCTAACTCAGTGTTTCACTGGAAACCTGAAGCTGTTTAGGGGCTGGAACATCACGGAGTGAGGAGATACGGAGTGAAACAGAGTTAAGGCTGATGCTGGGGAGAGATTTCTGCCAAGAAAACTGCAGCTCCAAACTCCTGCTGCAGTTCAGCACCTGATGGAAATCTCAGATTCCAGTTTCACTCGCCCTAGCAGGAGGGCAGCGAGCAGGAGATTGAAATCTGACCTGAATTTCCTTAGGGTTCAGGTGTGTTCAGGTCCAGGATTTCTCTTTTGGCTGCTACAACCGGGATTATTTGGTGCTAAGAATCAGATACCCCTGGGCAAAGCTTTTTACAAAGTCCTAATCATAAAAAGAAGAGTCTGTATTTACATGTCACTCCTTGCCACCACCAGCTATTGTAGCTGGCTCTCTGCTTACATCCTATCAACTGACTTCTCCTCTCCTCCCAGATTTATTTCTTGGCAGATGATACCTAATTGGTGGTATTTTCCTGATGGAAATTGCCACTTGAGGGGGAAAAATGAGCACCAATTGCCTAACAATGAGAACCTCTTTTTTCTAACATGAGAACCTCTTTTTTCTAACACTAGCATCTTTTTTTTCTAACACAAGCACCTCTTTTTTTCTACCAAGGAGACCTTTTTTTTCTCATGTCCTATCCCTTCTAAAAAAAATAATTAAGAAGTCAATGCAGCCTCTTTAAAACACTAGTAAAAAAAAAATAAGCTGGTCAGGAATTTTTCTTTAAATGTATTTCCAACAAAATAATAACTTTCTTAGATTTCTTTTCACCTACATTTTTTTTTTTTTCAGCATTCTGAAGCTTTCCTTTTGCAGTAATTCCCCTAAAAATTAAACTCTTTTATGCTTGTTTGTTTTGGGATAAAATGATACCTCTCGTGAAATTTTCATTGCTAGTAAAAGTTAAAAAAAAAATAATTCAAAGCAGTTGTCTGTGAAAACATGTTTTGGTGGAAAGTTTTAAACAACTCTGTAAAATCCTGTGGTGTTTTAACTTCAGTTGTAAATGAGGAAACTGATGCAAGTGCCCCAGCAATGAAACAAGAACTGCCAAAGCTTGAGGATGTAATTTTCCCACTACAAAAAAACCCCACACATCCCTCAGTAACCTACAGAGCTCTTTGTGCCAGGGATGGGACAGGGTGAAGCTGCAACAGAAATGGTCACAAGCACTAAGGGCATTTGCAGGGACAGGTCTGACTGTTGGGGGTAGATTTTAGAGGCATCAAACTCTCTTCTGCATCAACCCCACGTGAGAAACCCTTGGAGAGGTGGAAATCAACACTAAAAAAAATTCATCAAAGGTCACAGGGTAAATTAGCCCAACCAGCCAACTTGCAATCCTGTATCCCTCTCCTGGAGCATCCACCTGGCACCACTTTCCTCCAGCATTCCCTGCCACCTTCCACACCACATGGAGACAGTGCAGGCAGAAGTGAAAGGCTTGAGCATTCCCTTCACACCTTTGTGAGGCTTGGTGCAGGAAAAAATCCTTATTTATGCCACAGAATTGCTGAAGAGGTTAGGGTATGAAAGTGGGGGAGAGTGCATCTGCCTTTCTCTTCACCAGTGACACACTTCACCTCCTTCTGTGTTTTTATTAACTGGTATTCACAATACATCAGCTCTGATGAAACCAGTGGCAGATTTCACTGCAAAGCAGCTGGGTCATTGTCCCGTGGGTCTTGTTGCTTTGCTGCGTGAGATCTTAAAGTGGCCATCACTATTTTGCCTCCTATTTTTCAAGCAGCTGAACGGGAGGGCATGAGAGTGTTAAAAAGCAAAAGAGATGGGAAGAGCTAGGGAGTGGAGGGGAAATGAGGAGGCTGCTCGTGTGCCACGCACGGAGCTGCTCTGAGAAATTCTGAGGATCACAAACACAATCCCTGCTGTGGGCAGCTGTATGTGCGAGTGCTTTGCCCCAGGGTGTCAAATCAAATATCCACTGCTGGTTGGTACAGTACATCACTGCCCCTTGGGGATTCTGAGAGGAAAAAAAAAGAGGGAAAAAAAAAAAGGGGGGGGGGGAGGAAGGTCTAAACACAACCAATGGAGGAAACCTTCAACAATATCTGATATGGTTTATCATATGCTGTCATCTTAGTTAGTATGAACCATGTAGGAGAGTGGAGAGGGAGAAGGAAAAGAAGGGAAAAAAAGCAGACAGGTTCATGCTGAGCCTTGTAAGACTTACCTGGAACCGCCTCATATCTCTGGGGTTTCCTGCTGTTTTCAAGCAATTCTGATTGCACTTGAGAAAAAATTTTAAGAAGAACCTGGAAAGATAAAGAACCACATCACTTCTACACCCCAAAACAAAGAGACTCTTGTCATATTCTGCTTTGCAGCACACAGCTTGGTGTCTGCACGGTGGGGCAGCACTGCCACAGCCTTCCAAAACTCAAACAGAAACCAAAAAACCCAAGAGAAGTCACCAAACATCAGGTAAAGTAGCACCAGAGTGGGTGAAAGGCACTCTGAGCTGGGCTGCTCCTGGTGTAAATCAGCCTATCCACTCCCACCCCTTTCCTCAGCATGTTTGGCCCCCCAGTTTTAGCCTCTCTCTTTATCTCCCCATTGAACACAAAGTCTCTCTTTGGCTGTCCAGAGGGATTTTCCATGAAACAATGCAGAAGAATCATGTTATTGTAAAAACTACAAATACCAACAGGGCAACTCTGAAGCAGATAAACCTTGAAACTACTTAGAATGTATGGAGAAGAAAAAAAAAAAAAAAAAAAAAAAGAAAAGCAGCAGAAACAAACAGAGCTCCCAGCAGCTGAGATTTCATCACAACGATGTTTGGCGTTATTAAGATTTCAGGGACTAAAGCAGAGCAGCCACGAATCCAGATCCTAATCTTCCCCAGGATTTTGAGAGAGGAGAACAAAACCTGAAGCAGTACATGACAGCTCACGCTGTCCTAGCAGATAAAGCTATTAACAGTGAACAAAGTTCTGGTGCCACTTCCATTTGCCCTGTGACAGGCATCTATCTTTGGGTGGTGGTATTATTCCATGGAGTTTTGCTTGTTGTGTGCACAAGTTGACTCTCCAGCATTGATGGCTTTGCCCAACACCAGGCACCAGAGCACAGGGAATTTTATTTACAGTGCAGAAATACCAGGCAGGCATTTTCCAGCAGCTTTGCCACCCCTTTTTGCCCCCAAACCAGGGAGGATTCGTCCCTTTGTTATCTGATTGAATTTGGGAAGAAAGTCCCCGAGAAATCAGAGCTGGTGGGTTAAAAACAAAACAAACATGTCTTCAAAATTCACACGTAACAGGCAAGAAATTTTTTTGGCATCCTCCCTTGCTAGTGACCATCTTTTCTGTCTTTCTTTTCATTTCCATTAGTCGGCCAGAACGCGTTCAACTGCAACAATTAAAACCAACGCAACAAAATGAAGATTTTCAACTCAATTTCGAAGGGGGAGAAAAAAAAAATAAAGCTTTGGATCTAGGAAAAAATAAAGAGTGGAATAACTGATTTGGAATACAAAGAACGATTTATTTATTTCTCTCGCTGAGTGCTTTCCTTAAAAAAAAAAAAAAGAAAAAAAAAGAAAAAAAATCCGCTTTTGCAGTAAGTTAAAGTCCCAGGTGAGCCAGGCCTATTTCCCTTTCTGTTACTATGACAACGATTTTTTACCGCAGTCCCTAAGTCCCTTCAGAACTCACACATTCATGCCTTGAATTAGAACTTTAAAGGAGAAAGATGGATATTTCCTCGGGTTTACCAACAACCACCACAACGGTCCTAACGCCAGACAATGGAGCCGCAACCCGCTCCCCCTTGCAACTGCTGCTTTCTCTGCTGTTTCTTCTCCCTCTGCCCCCAGAAGAGAGAAGGGTCTGATCCATTTAGGTGGTGTTTGAACAAACAAAACCCTTCGCAACCCTCGTGACGACCAAACCCACCCAGAGACCCACAGAGCATCCCGCGGAGCGGCCGTCACCCAACAGCCCGAACACTCGGCTCGTTCAACTTCAAACCCTCCTTTTGCTCCCGAAACCTCTCACAAACATAAAAAATAAAAATAAATATAAATGTATCTAGAAATATTTCTTTCCTCTGTGTGTGCATTTGTGAGATTTATTTTTTTTTCTGCTGTTCTTTCCTCGTGTCTGGAGTTGGAGGCTCGGGCAGAGCCGCCTGCCGCGGTCGCTCCGGCGGTGGCTGCTCGGCTGTCAGGGGGCAACTTCTGGGAGCAGAGCCCTGCTCACCCCCTCCTATTCTGAAGGAAAAAAAATCCCTACAGAATCTTCACACCTCGGGAGCAGGGCTGAGAGGATATATTGGATCAAATCAGTCTTCTTGCCTCCTCAAAACCCGGGAGCTCTCCGTGTGTTTTGGAAAGCGAGATTTGATCGGCAAAAATCTTTTCGGAAGGAAAAATACTCTGCACACTCCAAGGAGAATATGAGCCACAAATGTTGCTCACAAACCTTTTTATCCTGCCCGCTAAAAAGTATCTATATTTGCAGATTCATAAACAATTTAATGCTACTGAGATCTACCTACGGGAGGACAAAGTGCAGGATGGAAGCAAACTGAGAAATGAAACCAAGTGGAGTAACTTTCACATGAAAATCAATGAGCTGATTATCCTGCAAACAAAGATCCCCATGATGTTGTTACTTTCAAGGAAAAAGAACAGAATAGAATAGGATAATAATGGAATAATAAAATTCCTTTTTTTTTTTAATGCTTATGTCCCTATTTGTCTAGAGGAGGAAAAAATATGAGCACGAGCTAGGGAGTGAAGAAAATCCAAACAGAGAGAGGTGTCTGGAGGAGAACTCACTGTGTCAGCTGAGCTGATGTTGGGGGAGCCAAGATGCTGGGGTGCTGTGTGCTCCACAAACCCCAAAAAATGGGTACAGAAAGGTCCAAATCCTAAATGTTTAACAGTGCCCAGAACTGGCCTGTTGACACTGCAAGGCCATGGACTAAATCTGTATTTTCTGCTAAACATCTCCATCAAAGTGGGGTTTGGATCCCCAGCAACCACAAACCAGCTACATAAGTGGAAATTAACCCGGATTTCAATCAGGTCTGTGCTGATTCCCACCGAGGGGTTCACTGTCCATTAAAACCAAGCCCAGAGCCTCCCCGAGCTGCCTCCCTCCACCCAGGCAGAGGATTCCCAGAGCTCAGCAACCACTCTGCAATCCCCAGCACTCAGCACACAAACACCCAGAGCTTTAGGGGATTCCAGCTCTTGAACCAACAGCAGTTTGGGGAGCCCCTCTTCAGACAGCCTCAAGGAGCCTGAATTTTTCTGGAAGTGCCAAGTGCCCCAGAATTTTTTTGCACCTTTAAAAGATCACAGAAGGGGCATCAGAAATTCCCATCTCATGTTTGAAAGCACCAGCTTTGGTTTTTATTCCTTGAGCACACACTGGAGATGTCTGGAGTTTCTTTGGAGCTCCCTGGCTATGCTGCACTAAAACAATTTTCCCCTTGAAACAAATAGTTTTATTTAGATACAAAAAAAAAAAAAAAAAAGTTTATTTTTACCCTAGTTAAACCTCGTGTCTCTTTTTTTTCCTCCTTTCCAAGTTTTTCCTGTCAAATTGGAACTGCAACTGGGTGTCTGTGTGAAGTATCTGGTAGGGCATTATATATATATAATATTTAAGTGGTTGCATTTGGGAAAGGCATTAATATTTATTGCAGCATTAGAATAAAAATGACTTGGGGGGGAGCAAAATGGAGGGAAGTTTTAGCACTAAATGAAGCTGATTTCAGGGTAACAGAATTTCAGAAAATATTTTAATTTTATCAGACAACCTTTAGCCAGTTTTTGGCCTTAATTTGTATATACATAAATTTAAAAAAAAATAAATAAAGCAGAATAAGAAAAAAAAATATCATTTTCATGTTTCTTAGCTGGGTTTTATTCCTAGCCAGGGTGGCATTAGTGATGAGCTTAGCAGAGAAACCCAGTTGCAGCCAAGCAGAGAGAGCGTGGCCCAGTCATCCCACAGATCAACATCTAAGGGCTCTGGGGGAAAACCTAAATACTTTTGAATGACTAGCACTAAAAATTCTGGCATTGCTAGAGAAAACCTGCTTAACTTCATGCATAGACATAAGAATAATTAAGATACAATGAGAGACTTCTTTTTTTTCCTTTCCTGTCTCTGATACAGTCGTGTTTGCTACCTACAGACTGAAACACTCACAGAGGTCTCCAAAATGCCACTTTAAATAGAAGTCCCTGTTGCAGGATGCAAAGGGAGCTATTGCAGAAGCTCCCCCTCCTCCTACTGGGAGTTGCCATCGTGCTGAGGAGTTAGGCTGATGAATCATTTAAATGCCACTTTTTCACTTCAGTACAAGGACAGCTGAGTTACCTCAACTCCTTTTTGGCCACCCTGGGAGCCATCCTGCCTGGTTCTGTGGGAAGCAGCCTGGGAGCTCCCAAACAACCCCTGATGCCCACAGCACGTTCTCTGGGCAGAGAGAAAGGGTGAGGGCACAGTAAATAACACCCTGCAGCTCTCAAGCTCTTTCTGAGGCAATTGCTGACCCACACTCCCACCTTGTCCCTGTGTCATTAGGTTCTGTGCCTACCTGAGGCAACTTAAAAACGTGGCTAGAACTAGAGAGCACGTTCCACACCTCTGAGGATGTTCATGCTCCATCTCAGATGACTGAGAAGACCCTTAATCAAATCCTGTTGGAGTCAGGCAAAAAAAATTAGAGAATTTTTCTTGTGACTTGAACAGGACTAGACAGAAGCCCTGAAGAGCAGTCCCAGATGCAACAGAAAGTGTAGTTTAAAAAAAAATGCAATCCATTAGTGATTTTTCTTTTTTTTTTTTTTTAACTGCCCCAAGACTTGGAACTGATGAGTCTCCCCTCATGGAAGCACAGAAATAGATAATATGCTTTGTGTTTTTATAGCACCATTCTGTGGGACTTTAACTTCAATTAATTCTGCCTCACAAGAGCCCTTCTGCAGCAGGTGCTGGAACTCACCATTCTACAGGCAAAGCTGCCTGTAAAAATAGGGAGGGAATTGCTCCCCATCAGATGTGCCCCAGAGCTGGGACCAGGACCTGGATCTCCTGGCTCCTGGTTCTACATCTTAACCAGCCTTCCTAGCCACCTTCTCTGCTTTCTTCAAATACAGGCACCTAGCCAAGAGGCAGAATGTTGGGTTTATCTTGTGAGCAGCCCCTTCACCAAGACCCCCTGTAGAGCAAACACGGAGCTAATCCTGTCCTGTTTGGATTCGTGTGCTCAGTCATTTCTTTGGCATGAGAACACCAAATCCTATGCTGCTGATGGAAATAGAAAGGTATGGTGGCATCCTGCTTAAATCATTCAAGTGCTTCCAAAAAGGCACAAAGTGAACAAAGAAGCTGTTATTAGTAATATCTTTGGTCCAGTTAAACAATACTAATATATTATGAACTAAAAAACTATCACTAGAGTGAAGGCCAGACTCCTACTCCACCCAAATCGGAGTCTCCCATCCTCCTCTCCTGTGTCTTGGCATTGCAAACCCTGAGAGAAGTGTGATAAGTAACCCAACCTAATGCCCCAATGCAGCAAATTTGGGGACTTGCCTTCAAATTCCCTCCTTTCCAAGGGGACTGGGTCAGATTCTGCACATTGGTGTGAAGGTCAGTGTTTAAAATCTATTAATTGCATTTATTTGAGATCACTGTCTTGATTTTAATGAGTATCACAGTAGAAGGCTTCTTTATAATCTGAATATTTATCTCTGGAGTAATTTCATTCTATTATATCAGTGTGTATTATTAGGGAGCTGATGAGAAAATTTCATACTCTTTTTTTTTTTTCCAGCAGTTATAGTCAGTGTGGGATCAGGCTGTGCACAAAGGCATTCTAAATGAACATACACCTCATACTGCCTGAGAAACGAGGCAGGTTATTGCAATAATCCAGAGTATTTATATGATACTCCACAAACAGCAGCTAATTAATCTTCACCAAACTCCAGCGCATAAAGTGGGAGCCCAGTTCACCAAATGTGCAAAGCAACATATGTAGGTCAAAACACTTTTCTGGGCTTCTCAGAGATTGACTGTGAGAGAAGAGAGCAGAAATCAGATGACAGGAGGTCCCAGGTCTAGACCAGGAGAAGAGCAGTTGGTTAGTTGTCACTTGAGCACCAAAACCTGCACCAGAATGTTATGACCCCTACTCCTGCCCCCAGCAATGGCCTCATTTCCTGATGGGAAGGACCAGAAACACTTCTCTACCCTCTGGCCTTCATTCCAAGGTAGTTCTTCAGTTATGAGACCACCAGTCTGGTTAGACACTGGTTAGACACTTCTCCAGCTCTACACTGGAGCAAGCAGAGGACAACCAGGCTATGCAAGAAAGCTCCTCAGCCTCATGTGAGGGGAGTTAGGTGTATAAGAACACATGGGAGATGGACTAAGTGATACTTTGAGGTCCCTTCCTCATAAATTCCTGTGCTTCTTACTCTTAACACTTCCATCCAGCCCACCCTGCTGACCCCAGCCCCTCACACTGACACTTCATAGATACATAGATTCATAGATATTAGGGGTTGGAAGGGGCCTAGAAGATCATCTAGTCCAACCCCCCTGCCTGAGCAGGATCA
>JAOEGS010017603.1:27284-38930 GCA_025447755.1 Corythornis vintsioides
TCTTAAGTGTCTCCAGAGCAGGAGACTCCACAACCCCCCTGGGCAGCCCCTGCCAGGCTCTGTCACCCTCACTGAGAAAAAGTTCTTCCTTGTGTTGCCCTTAAACCTCTTGTGCTCCAACTTGCACCCATTGCCTCTCATCCTGTCACTGGATGACATTGAGAAAAGTCTGGCTCCATCCTCTCTACACACTTCACCCTTCTCCTCACCTCACCTCTCTGTCTCAGCTTCTACGCACTGATCCTGACCCCTTTCCACAGGAACTTCTCCCCGTGCTCTACATTGCTTTCCCAGCTTTCCAAGAGCTCTTGCCAAGGCAGATCCTGCTCCTGCAGAGCCTCAGAGAGCACCACTGTTGGCAGGAGTCTGCCGGCCAAAGGGGAGCTGGCTTCAGGATGGGAGGGGTTTGCATATTTCTACTTGGGTTATTAAATCGAGGTGGTTTGGCCCAAAAGCTACAAGTCGTAATGATCCTTTGCACTGAGGAAAGTCTAGATCAGAAGTTTTCTGGTTAGGCCCATCTTTGTTAGGAGATCAATATTTAATCAATCACTACCAGCGTGCTCGTTCCAAGAGGCTTGCAATGCAAAGCATATGCAGATCAGATAAGTCTAATGGAGAACAGGTGGAATTAGTGGGTTTCTTTTTCAATAGGAGAAAAGCTGAAAAGGGACTTTAAAATGCCACAAGACACTGTATCCCTCAAATAAATTGGAAACATCAGATAATTTCAAATATCAAAACAATTCTGTTTTTGCAAGGCTAACAGTGCAATGTCATTTACCAACATCTACTGTTTAACATCCTCCTTTCTTTCTCTCACACTTAGTCAATCACTGCAATTTGGGGATTCATGTTTTATTTGGGCTCATTATTTAGTGCCTCTTTTTCTGTCCCTAGTACCTAGTATCTGAAACTCCACCTGGAAACACCCTAGGAAAGTAGAAGACTCCCAGTGTCTGATTTGTGGAGCCTCTGGCCCCTTGCAAGGCTGAGCTCAGAAACACTGACAATAACCCAGCACCTTTGGACTTGGATTCATGTCCAACTCCCGGTCTCATGTCTTAACCACAGAACAATTCCTCCTCAAATACCCCATCTCTCTGCAGCCTAGAACATCATATTTCTCTCTGCCTTATACCTAGTGGCTTTGGTTGTTTATTTTCTTTTAAGAGCTTAGTTTCCAAACTCATAGGAGCTGAATGCAACTCTGCAATATGTCACCCAAACCCAAAACATGCCAGTGAACTTGATATTTATATTCTGAACGTTTTCCACCTTCTGCACAATTTCCATCTCCAAAGTAAATTCACTCCCACTCTCTCCGAGCAGCACACATCACAACTGAGATTCACACTCGTTTGGTAAATGCTTATTCTGTCTTGCAAAGTGATCCTGTTGTCAAGAAACAAGGGCTGGGGTGGGGGGAGAGCCCTTGTGCTGGTTCTACAGCCAGCCATTCCTCCTTGCCAAATGGAGTTATTTGGCACGGCCACATTTGCTAGGGAATAAAAAAAAAAAAAAAAAAAAAAAAAAAAGCAAAGAATCTCCAAGGAAAAGTTCCTTGTTTGTGCACTCTGATGAAAACCCGAAACCATTAATGAAAATAATAATTGAACTCTATGGGTTGGAATTGAAAATGAAACACAACACTAACAGCGTGTTTGTAATTGCAATTGTTCTCCAAAAAGTCTTCAGAGGACCCTTTGCAATCCGAGCCGTTGCCCTTTTTTTCCTTTGGGGTTTTTCCTCCCTCCTCCCTCCCACGCCAAAAAAACTTTCCAGTAACTTGCAAGACAATGGCCAAAAGCTTATTTATCCTGGAAGATCCATATTATTCATGCCATTTGGCACGGGGCCAGATGCCATAGCATAATCAAAAGTCAATAGGCAGGGAGGTAATAGAGTAGAGGATTGGGCTGCTGGGCTGTTGAAAGGGATGTTCAGAGAATATTCCCTGGTTTATCACAATGGCTGCTGGGCTCCCACTGTGCAGAGCGTTGCACAGTCACGTCGTGAGATTGTTCTTGGAGAAAAGGTACACAAAGGACAGGAGGAATTAAAGGCTTTTGGAGACATTGCACTGACAGGGAAGGCAGGGCAGATAGGAATTTAGTGACACCACAGCACAGTTGCTCTTCCAGCCAAGAACCACTCCTGCAAGCCCATCTTTGGCATTTTGCTGCTTCTTTTTTTACTGGTGACAAACATTTCATAAAGCTTGTTTCCTCAGAACATAAAACCCAGCAGGATTTGGAAAGCCTGGCTAAATTCATTACACTTCTGTCAGCCCCAGCAACACAGCCATGGTTTGGGTTTGGCTGTACCATGCAAACATGGGGCTGAGAACACTCCAGTACTGGTAAAATCTGTTTGCTCTTTGCCATCCTCTGTATCACTCTGGTGGTGCAAATTTCACTCGATTTCCACTCCTCAGGCCCCATGGATCCCAGGAAAGTCTCACGTTGGTGTCCATGGGGTCTGCTCATAGCCTCACAGAACCCCTTGGGTTAAGCTCATTGATTCAAACCCCCACTCGTTATTTCTCCACACCCGGAGAGCCCCCTGATTCCTTCATCTTTTGACTCTTCTATCCTCTTACCCCAACGCCCTCCACAATCTCTGCCTGTCGAGCCATGCTAGGCTGAGCAGTGAGCACCAATTACAGCAGCAGCCTCTCTGCTGGCTCTGCTGGTTTTTACTCTTGCTGCCAGATGGCAGAGGCCGGCACGTACAGACTCTCCACCCTGCAGTTAATGCAGAATTTGGTCATAACTTTCCAGTGACTCCAAGAGAGCAGAAAGTCTCCCTGATGGGAATGCTGGAGAGGGAAGCAAGGTTAGGCACCGATTTTACACCTGCCAGAGTGGATATCACTCAGAGAAAAGCTCTCCCTCATTTAGGAAGGCAAGAGCATCCCCCCGTCCCTGAACCTCTTCCGTGAGGACTCCACGTGCATTCATTTGCTAAAGAGGCAAATTTACATCCCAGCAACTTGGGTCCAGACCCGTTTTGCCTCCTCCCTTTTCAGAGGTCTATTCAGTCGGTAGATTTGCACCTATTGTACTTCTGGGTCTAGTCACAGATGACCTTGAATCCCAACATTGGTGGAACATTATATTCCTATGACAGATTTATAGATTGGCAGATAGGGGTGCATTCAGCACATTCCTTCCCCGAGACAGGACAGCATCCAATGTTTGTTAGCATCATTAAACTAAAACTGACTTTTCACCTGCTCCCATACCATATGCAGCTGCAAATTTTTAAATTAAACTATGAAGCCATGCATAAATTTACATATATTACAGACTAGCCTCTCCATTTAACATGCAAATGTACTCCAATGTTTCAGAACACCTTCTGTCGCTAATTAATTTGCTGAATTATAATTAGACTAATCCTGCATAATTAATAAGCACAGATTTTTTTTTAATTTCTAAGCAGCTTGATGAGATCATTCACTTCCTTCTATAAACTGCTAAGTAACTGTTAAAAAAAATCTGGAAAGAACATATGTGAAAAGGTATGTTTGATGTCGCATACAAATTTAAACTAGCGGGCGAGCTTCAGCAAAGTCAAGATTAATATAGATTTAGGGGAGGGGGGAGCACAGAGAACCTCAGCACATCGTTTGCAGGAGGCAAGGACCAGGATTTTCCACCTCCATTCCTTTTGCTTTTACCCATCGGACCTTTCCAAGATCATAGAGTGGGGCAGGGAAGGATTAGGGAGCCGTATGTGGCACGAGGAGATGTTGTGATGTGAACACACCGCTGTATATCCAAACACTCCCCCTCTCAGCTCCTTTGATGGGATTTGGAATTGTTTTCATTTCGGCTGCCAAAACCAAGGGAGATCATTCTAGTGAAACAATTAAGTGCTATTAGCGCTGGATTCGTTCTCTAATCATTCAAATGAAGGGTCTTTGCTTTCATGTTGAAGAGCTTGGATTCAGCCAAGATGTTTCTGTAGCACGTGAGGTGTTAGAGGCTGCAGACCAGGGAGTCTCCCAAGCAATAAACCAACAACAGCCCAAGATCTCACCCAGCATCTTCATTGTGCAGGGAAAGAGCATCCAAAACATCACAGGATATTTTGCAAGCAAGAAGGCAAAAGATGAATACGAGTGTATTATATTTAGAAACACAGACACACGTCTGTAATCTCATTTGCTAATTGCTGTATTTATTGCTGTACTTTTGGATGTATATCTCAGCTCTATTGCTAACATCCTTCAGTCTTTACTTTCATCTTTCTCAAATGCAACACTGAGCATTCACTAACTGTGAGTAAGCAAAATCTGCTACCAAATCTGATGATTCAGCCCAGACAAAGGAAGCAAGAAGAAAAAAACCATTAATTCCTACACGAGGAGATCACTGACCCACTTCAAGCCTTTGGGTGGGCTTCTCGGTGGCCCCTGTTTAACAAAGAGAGAAAATTTTTTCTCTCTAGGAGAAAAAAACCACTCTCAAAATTCAAACCATGGAAGAACTGCACACCTGGAATCCTGACCACCACAAAACTCTGCAACACCAGGGGACCTGTTCCTTGGGGCAGCTTATCATGGGACTAAAGGACTCCAGATACAGGAGAGCTCCTCTAACATTCTGGGTTGTGTGTTTACAGACAGCCCCAACAGACACTGCTTTCCTAACAGCTACTGAGCACCAGATGACAAGGGAAGTGAAAAAGGAAAGCAATGAGTAATATAAACAGAAAACATCTTTCTGCCTCGTACATCTCTGTTTCTTATCTTCCTATAGGAAGGCCAGCAGACAGAGGGGATGTAATGGACTTCAAAAAAAAAAAAAACAAAAGAGGACTGGGTCTGTTTTTCCCCCCCCCCCCCCCCCTCATTTCTGCCTGTACCTCATTTAAAACCATGGATGCATTGGCCCAAAGATATCTAGGTCACATGGCTGAGGCAGAAATAGAAGCTGTATCTCCAGAGTCACAGTGCTGGGTACACCAGGAGTCACTGACATTCTTTACAGCTATTCTTGTTTTGTCAGAAGAAGAGATTTTGCAGGCACAGCACATGGCCAAACCCAGATGTCAGCATCCACATCTCTCCAAAGGTTTCTGGTGTCCAGGGCTTCCTACCATTTCCCAATTCTTTGACCATGGAATTTGTCAAACCTGATATGGTGACAACTGGCATTTTGTTATTGTTCCAACTGCTGGAAAAAGATCGTGTGTGTGCAGGTACACACAAGGAGAGAGAAGTAATTTTGCTATCAAGAGGAAAATTCTCAACTGAAATTTGCTTTTTTTCTATGGGTTAACACACAGAAATCAACTAACATTCCAAAGGAGAAGAGTTAATAATTTAGACATCTATGCACCATCTTGCATGTATGAAGAATATGAGAATTCCTAGTGTGCAGTAAATAAATTAATAGATTTAAAGTGCACCTTTACTGCAAACATTTCATTCATCTCTGCTTACTAGCCTCCAAATTTAATTAACCTTTTCAGTACCCTTTGATGTAGCACATACGTGCCAGAGGCCAAAAAAGCAGCATCATTTTGGGGTCTGAACTCTGTTAATTGGCAATGGGTGAGCCTCAAACTAGAGAGCAGGTTCATCTGAAGAAACTCCCCACACTAGATACACCTTCCCAGGGCCTCAGGAAGGGGTGGGGTGCTGAAGAAAGGCAGAACAAGGGCAAATCTCCTTCCCTGCACTTGAGTACCTCTGCTGGGGTTGGTGCTCAAAGGGACTTGACTTTTAACTCCTCAGTTATTTCAGAGCAACTGTCTTACTCTACCAAATTAGGATGATTATGAAGATAGCAAGGTAAGTTTTCAGTGGGTTCTGCAGGAGACCCTTCAGAAAAAGCACTGCAAGAAATCACCCTGGGCTAATCCCACTGGATGAGCATCTCCAGAATCCAATGGGTCCAACCACCATCCCTGGCTCTGGGCTCACAATTTAATGCTGAGACTCTACACCCACACCCCAAAGCTGAGCTCAAAGCCCAGGATTCATACAGACAGAGTCACCTGGTGCAACTGCACGCAGCTCAAGTCTCAGCATTTGAAAGCAGCCCAGATTTTCATGAAATCCATCATGAAAGCCACACCACTCCACAGTGTCTTGGACTAGGCACCCAGAAATGAAGCTAAGGTGAAATTCCAGCACTTGGGCAATCAGTTTGCTATAAACCCCTGGCTGCAGCAGGTTCTTTTGCCTCTGGCAAATGCTTTATGCTACAGGAGAAATTGCTTCTCTTCACTCCATCCGCCTCCCTCTCACGTGCACCCCAAGTTGGCTGCGAGGCGATGTTAACAGGAGAGGAAAATTGCTTCCTGACCTTTCCAGTGATCAATTTACACCCTGAAGCATGAGATTGGTTTCATTTTCGTGTGTCTGTGTAATACCCATTCCCACGTGGCTGGAGACAATGCAAAATCTGACGTTCAGTGGAGCAGGTGCACGTGGCTGGGTCTGGGTTTAACGTTGGCCTTGGACACGACACCTCTGCTGAGTTGCTCCTTCAGCACAGCCAGCAGTGCCCACAGTGTTCTGGTGAGGGTCATGGGTTTGATTTCCCCCTTGGTCACTCCAGCATTTCTGTCTGTATATTCATCAAGTTGTTGTAGAGCTTTGTGTTCAGCTATGGAGTCAAAAAATCACAGATTGTCAGGGGCTGGAAGGGACCTTGAAAGATGATCAAGTCCAACTCCCCTGCCAGAGAAGGGTCACCCAGACCAGATCACATAGGAACAGATGCAGGTGGATCTGTTTGAGTATCTCCAGAGAGGGAGACTCCACAAGCCCCATGGGCAGCCTGTTCCAGCCTTACCCTCTGGCTAGAGCAACACACGTTCCTGGGGCTTCTGTGAGAGAGCCCAAGTTACCACTTGGTCATTTCAACTCCTGACCTTCTACCTGGAGCAAGCAAAGGGGTCCTGAGACACGTGGAGAACACAAAAAGCAGATATCTGACCACTGGCCCTCTTCCCATGGCAGATGCAGAGCTGGCTGAGGACCATGTGCCCTTGAGGAGAACTTCAGGAGGTTGCAGATTGTGGACAGGCTGGGACCAGCTCTTGATTGACCAAACTTTACACCCCCACCTCCATCTTCTGATCACACAACTTGAAAATACCTTGTGTAACCAAGATCTTCCTCTGCCTGACAGTGGTCATCCTCACAGGGGGTTGATTGTACTTGATTTGAATCTCATCAAGGTAAGATTTCTGCAATGCCCTGTTTTATGACTAGACTAAGGAGCTGGTGTGAGGGCTGCAGCTGCTTCCAAAGGCAGCAGCTGTGATCTGTGTTCTTCATGCACTCTGGATCCTGATATTGTCCCCTGATCCATGGAGATCATAGGGGCAGAGTGAACTCTGCTGAGCTAGGTATTGCAGAAGCCAGAGAGGAGGCTCTTCCAAAAGCTGGATACAAACCCCACACTAAACTGACTCTGAAAGACTTCTCAGGAAGAAAATCTAATCCACTTTCTTGGAGATGTACAAGATAATTTTAAACATATCTATGTTTTATATACTTCAAGTGCAGGCACCACACATCCACAGAGCATAGATTTGAAGCCAAGAGTTACCTTATTGATTGGAAAACACTCAACTTCTGGCTCCTTAAATAACAAGGTATCATTCCAGATGCATCATCATCATGTGCTTTCTACTGAGAAAGGTCTCTTGGCAGCTGCCAACTTGAGGATATCCTGCCCCAGTCCCTGGTGCCCTGACAGGCTGATGTGTGCAGAGAATTCTCAATTTCTTTTCCTTCCCAAGTCCTGCTGCAGCCATAATTTCCAGAGAAAAGTTTTAGAGTGCCTGCAACATTTGCTGAATGTTTTCTTCATTTATTTAATCCAGATGTTTGCATTTTAAATAATTGAAAAGCTGCTATGGTAAATAGACATCAAGGGAAGCTAATGGGAGTAGCACTGTCATTAGAGAGAACTTGTATGATGAGACATTAGACATGGAGTCAGTCCCTGCAGTGTCAGGACAGGTTACAGAAGGAAGGCATGGAGCTTGTTGGAAAGCATTACCTGTCAACACAAGACTGTCTGTGACACTTAGAGGCTGCTGAGCAAGGGTAACAAGAATTGCCCAGAACTTGTAATGAAAGTATATTGAGTTTTCCACCTAAAACCTTCTGTTTCTTCATATGGTTTGATTTAGTAGCACACAAAAAAAATAGAAATAAATACATTTAAAGGAATTATTTCCTTTCTCCACTCTGTAGGCCCACTTGCTAAGCTCACTGAACAGCAGAGGTGGTTCCTGGAGCTCCAGATGAAATACTGGAGTTGCTGTGTAGCTT
Source organism: Corythornis vintsioides (assembly GCA_025447755.1). Lineage (NCBI taxonomy): Eukaryota > Metazoa > Chordata > Aves > Coraciiformes > Alcedinidae > Corythornis > Corythornis vintsioides. The sequence continues at coordinate 35,593 of JAOEGS010017603.1, forward strand.
TAAGTAGGGTGGTTTTGATTTCAGACTGAGACCAACAGTGCCATTTTCGGTCCAAGGGTACCAGGCTCTACTCAAAACACTGAGAACTTGCAGCTTCACTCTTCAGCTGTCCCAGTTTTTATCTCCATTATTAAACTCTTGATCCATTTGAATTTGAACCTCTTAAGACTCAACCTGAACCTCACTTAAAACAGCTTAAATGACGTGCAGGTTTGCGGTAGCTTTAATAAACTGATTTTTATAGTCACTTCTGAAATTACCCTGCAGTAACTGGGGATGTCACCAGCCCTGGGATCACTCCATTTCTTACAGTTATTTTCCCTGAAATGTTTTTAAATAGCTGCAGCCACATCTAAGGTCTGTAAATGGACACAGAAATTATCAGAGTCACAACGACCTGAACCAGGTAGGGACTTGCTCCATGGAAATCAGCTACTGTACATCCCCTCCCTCCTCCAGGGCACAACTGGCTTTTCCCCCAGTATCCAAAAATGCCTTTCTGGCTCCACATCATGAGGTAATCTCTTGTAAAGGCTCCTCTGGAGCAGTTAAGAAGCATCTACTGAAATATCTATGGAACAGTTATTTTACAGGAGTTATGGTCCACTGGGCCCCAAATCCATCTTTTATAAGAAGCCAGCAGGAGAGAAGAAAGCTCCATAAAAGACCAGAAGATTTCCAAAGATATTTTTCTCTACCAAGAAAATTAAGTCCGTGAAGTTTCTTCAGGCATAAATGTTTAATTACAGCTCTGATGAATGCTGTGAAGTTGAATAGCATCTGATAAACCATTCTGACTGGGGTTTGTGCTGCAGCATATGCTCCTTCAAGGGTCTAGGTATGAAACTGTGCTTCATTGTTTCCAGAAGACAATTGCAATAATATTTGCTGTGTCAATTCTTACAGCCCAAAATCAAGTTTAATCCAGAAATTTCAGGTTAAGGGGCTTGACTAATTTCAGCAGAAGGTGTTTTCCTAGGGACCCAGAAGAGAAATGTTGCTTCTCTTCCTAGAAGATCAACCTTGACCGTTGAGATCAGTCAGAAGACTTGCACATCTTAATATACATGCTAAAAAGATGTGCCACAGCTTTGAAGCTCTTGGGGTTTATATCTACTAATCACACTCATAAGGAATCATCAAACCAATAAGTGTCAAGGCAGAAAACTCTGATCTCTGCCAGGACACTTGGAGATTTTTTTTTTTTTTAGGAGATTAATCAGTTGCTCTAATAATAGATCCCTCCTTTCTCCCTGTTTAATTTCCACCTTCAAAAAAAAAAAAAAATAATAAATTAGTCAACAGTTTCAGTCTAAATTCTGGTTTTGCATTAATTCAGCAAATGCCAACATAATTTTTTGTTGCTTAATTAGACTAACAATTTGGAAGACAGCTTAGGAAAAGATTCACTATAATTCTTAAAGTGAGGCATTAGAAATCATTTAATCTGTCCTATGTAATTACTTTGTACTCATCTATTAGCAAGTAAAATATGAGGAGGAAAGTGTCTTTTACACACAACAGAAGGTTTCTTTCTCATGAAAAAAGGGCCTGCTCATTTTTCTACTTGTTGAGTAAGCTCATATTCCTGAGCATCTGAGCAAAAATAAGAGTCTGGCTGTTATCTTTGGCAATGTTTTTAGCTTAGAAAATGACAAAACTTGGGGGGGAAAAAAAAGGGACATTGTTTTTCTAAAGGGCTTTTCCTCCACCCTGGTTTTGGTTGGCTCCCCATGACCACCAGTACCCCTGAAAGGGGCTACCAGCTGGGGACTTGTGAACATCTTGCTCTCAAAATGACAGAAAAAATGATTTTAACTAGGAAAGTACCCAAAACCTTGAAAGAGGGATCATGTCCCACCAGTGCTAAAAGAGCAGGAGACAGAACAGCCCCTTTCCCCAGCCTCTGTGGAGCTAACAAGGAGGGGAATTTGGTTCCAATCCCTTGCTTAGATCCAAGGAGAGTTTTTGTTTTGCCACTGAATGTTCCCATCTCAGAGCATTTGCAGCTTGGCCACTAAAGGCTTCAGCTGAAATCAGAAGTGGAGGGTGAGGTGGCTACAAAGTGCTGCTCAAAACCAGCACCAGCTCAACCATCTCTCCTGGTTTCTCAGACCCAACCTCCTCACTGGGAGCATTTTGCTCCTTTTCTAGCTGGGAGGCTGGTTTTCATTTTCCTACAAGCACCCTGGAGGGATCTCCCTGTCTGGGCTAAACTTTGGGCTAAACGTGGCAAACTTGGCCTGTTGCAGCTTTCATGCAAATCTACCCGTTTAATTAGTGTCCCCAGTGGTGGTGAACACTGGATTTCTAATAGCTGTTGACAAGAACAAATCCAACTCTGACAAACACCACCACTCCAGCTTAATTTCTAGCAGTCTTCCTCAGAATTAGCAGAAATTCTTGGGTGATTAAAGCAAGATTTGATATTCTAGTGCAGCTAGAGTTCAACAGCTCAACACAACACGTGCTCCTCAGAGCACATGGTCCAGCAATCCTGTTTTTCCTGGGGACACTCCTGTTACCACCCTTTCTGATCTTCACATGGATTCTACCCATTCACACCCCCCCTCTGGCCCTGCTGAGCTTCTCAATGAGCACAAAAGGATCCTACAATGGGAGAAAACTTGGACAAAAGGCACTTGAAAAAGACAAGTAACAACAATTGTGTTCTCCAGAGACTGAGAATTGCTCTGCAAAGGGTGAAATGTTCCAGGCTGCAGGATGCTCTGGATTATATAACACCAAGATAAGCATGTGAGGGTGTATTTTTTTAGGTCATACAATGGAAGGCAATATACAAGAGAGAGAAAGTGGTGATGGCTCCTAGAAGAAGAGCCACACTCCACTTAGAACAGTTTATCATGAAGCTCAGAAGCTTCAGAAGGTCCCTTTCACTTCCAGTTCAAGCTCAAGACCTGAGGAGGTTGGGTTTCCAGCAAGCTCAGCATACTCAAAATACCAAAAGTAATAAAATATCAATGGTAAGGATTTGATCCAAAAAGTACTGCCATGAACGCACGCTAAATAAAAAGAATAATGAAAAGAAAAAATTAAAATAAATTAAGGAAGAAAAGCTGCTGTAGCACTTGTCCCCCACCAACATTTCAGTTGCACCTCAGAGCTAACCACAGGCTTGCAGAGAGCCCAGGGATTCCACAGCAAATGCCCAGATAGAGACACCTTCAGCTAACCATCATTTTTTTTTTTCCAGGTGCTTCTTACATTTCAGCTCCACCACTTCCAGCCACATTGATCCCCTGGTTCTGTGGCTGCTGCCAGCAGGGTTCACTTTCCCACCCAGAGACCTGGAGCAACATCCAGGCCTGGGGAGATGG
>JAOEGS010017603.1:63099-87356 GCA_025447755.1 Corythornis vintsioides
TTCTTTTTTCTTTTTTCCTTTACTTTTTTGCTATTCCTTTTCTTTTTTCTCTTTTCCTTTTCTTCTCTTCTTTTTTCTCTTCTTTTTTCTTCTTTTTTTCCTTTTTTCCTCTTTTCTTCTTCTTTTCCTTTTTTCCTCTTTTCTTCTTCTTTTCCTCTTCTTCCTCTCTTCTTCTTCTTTTCCTCTTCTTCCTCTCTTGTTTCTTTCTCCCTTCTCTCTTTTTTCTGCCATTGTTTCTCAGCTCCAGTCAATAACCTCACTATATTCTCATTGCCATTGAATTAATCATAGCTCTGCCCTAACCACATGGAATTTAATTTCCCATAAGAGAAATGTTTACTTTGGTTTACTTTGTTGGAACTCGTCGTACTTATAGAGTCTATAAAGATTTACTGTAACATATTTTGTTAAGCAACATTAAAGCCTGTGCTGACAGATCTTGTCTTACATTACTTCACTTCCATTCAGAGCCTTCATGCTTTTCCTCAGCAGTGCTGCAGCAGGACCAGCTGAGATACGTGTGGCTCAGAGAACATGAGATGCAAGAATCCTGGGGCCCTATTCTGTCTGGAGTTTCTTCCCAGCCAACTGCTTCTCACTTCGCCTGGATTTTTTGTATTCCAGCCATCGGGATGAATGAACAGAAGACAAGAAGTTTGCTGTTTGATTCCTCCTCACACATCTCAACTGATTGACCCTGAGCAGCTGAAGGAAGTTTAAAGGTAACCCCAGACAGATAGTGCAGGGAAGGCACTGGGAAGATTCCGATGGCAGAGGTGAGTTGGGTTCCTCCTCTGAGCCTCTCTCTCCCCCTATTCTCCCTGCTCATCCAATTGGCCTGTTTCTAATAAAGCATCTCCATCTGCAGCTTGCCACGTGGGTGCCCGGGCAGAGGAGCTGGAGGCAGAGATGCCAGCACTGCCACCAGCACTGGGGGTGCAGCTGCTGCCCCGTGGACACCCCAGCACCCAGACGAGCAGCACACACACCCAGGGGGTGCAAACCACCCTCTGATGCCAGACTTCAGGATCCAGGGATCCTGCAAGGTTCATGGGCAAGCTGGCAGCTCAGTGCCACTCACAATGCCATTGCAGAGCTCAGCAGCACAGCATTGCCATCCATAGCCAGGTGCTGGCAAGCAGAGCTACACACACACACACACACACACACACTAGATAACCCCATTCCACAGACCACAGTCGACCATCCTGCTTTTGATGTGAAGCAACCAAAACTACATATATATTTATTTTGTATTTATATTTACTGTAGCATTGAGGAAATTTGCTTTAGGACCCATATTTGGTGCCAGCAGGCTTTGTGAAAAGCTTCAACACGCTGCCTGGAGGTGAGCTGGGCATCATGATCCTGCCTTTCTCAGCTGAGGGCTTGTGTCTCTGGTTTATATTTATTTCACATTTTCACTGTGACATGCACTTTTTCCTCAGGCTCCAACACAGGCAGTGGGAGAAGGGGAAAAAATAAACACCAACCACACCAAACCAAAACCACAAGCAAACAAACAAACCCCAACCCACCGAAAATGCAAACAAAACAAAACAAACACATAACAAACCCAAACCAAACTAACAAAAGGAACTGGTGGAAAAAAAAAATAATCAAGACAAATGATGATTAAGTTCTGGTGAAATCAGAGCTATCCTGACTGGGGGTGGGAATTCAGTTCACATGCAAGTGCACACGCACGTTATGGGGGTGGGAGCTGGCAGCTGGGTGGAGGAGAAAGGAAAAAGTGATTTGGAAATATATTTATTAAATCACTGCTGAGAACAGAGGGGGGAAAAGAGGAGCCTGGGAATCTGCAGCTGAGGCTCAGCTGGTGGGAAGACAAAGAGACACCACAGTGTGTGCACTCTGAAGTCATCTTAGAGAAGGAAAACGAAAGAAAACCCCCTAAATTTTCATACCACCCCAAAAAATGGCAAAAAAAAATTGCCAGAAAGAGGAATCAAGTACAGGAATCAAGGGCACAATCTCATGTTGGGACAGTGTCCTGTGAATACTTTGCACATCCCCACCAGTTTGGTACAGAACTACTCACATTAATAAGCTTTTCTAGTAATTAAATAGCTAATGAAGCCACTTCCTAGAGATAAGGGGACTTATCTCCTGGCTGCTGGGATCTCCAACACCCTCACTCAAGGTGCTGTGCCCACCTCGACTGGACCACAGCTCCACCAGCATCCCAACCCAGTGTCTCCTCACCTGCAGCTCCCCTGGGAGACCAGGCACTTCTAACCCTTCTGACACAACCTCTTTCCTTCCTGGTGTCAACCAAGAATCCTTGTCCCACCCAGATCCCAGCCAGCCAGGAGCAGACCACCAGCAGTCCTCTCCTGAAGCCAGCATTCCAGCTGGAAAAGCCTCTTTTGTGATATTTCACAGGGTTTTTTTCCCCAGTTTTTTTTACAGGAGAAAAGCAGGGTTTTGTTCCTTTGTTATTCCTTATCCTGTCTTCTTCCCTAACCTCAGTTTTCCACCTAAAAATTCAGAAATAGGAAGCAAATAGAATTATTTCAGGACTATTTTTTAAAAGGCAGCGAGTAACCAAATGGTAAATTACATTTCTTTTGATTTTTTTTTCAAGTTGGTTGTTTGTATATTTAATACAACAGAAACATTTTTATACATCTGCAAATATTTTTCCCTGTGAAAATCACCTAAATTCCATTTCCCTTTCCACCTTGCATACATTTGAATCCGACCACACAAGGCCAAGAAGAACAAGCCTGGATGAAAAAAAAAAAAACCCAACAAATTGCAATCTGACTCTGCTCTTGTTTCCCCCCATCTGCCCCAGCCTTCTGGGACCAGCAGCCTCTCCGAGCACCACAGAAGCAGGTGGAGGAGTATTTTAAGTAACAGAAAATCAGTTTAATTAAGCTCTCCTCAGACCTGCAAACTGGGAGCTTTGTTTTTTCTTTTCCCTAATAAAATAGCCCACAACAACCAGAGCTGCTCATGGTCTCCCAGTTTCACACCTTGGGTAGGAAGGACACGGTGCTCCAACTGGGAAAGCTTCTGGAGAGCTCCCACTCTTGGAAAAGGTTTGGGGAAGGGGATTTTTTTTGGCCTATCTGAGCAAAAAAAAAAAAATCCCAAGACCCCTCACCACTGGCAGGATGGATCCTGCTGTGCTGCTCACCCTGCAGACTCAGGGAAAACACTCCCCACAGGCACAACCCTTGTGTTGGTAGTGGAAAAAACACCATTAATTCTTAAAAATCCAATAAAAATTCTTTTTTTTTTCCATTTCTCTTCAGTATTTCAGTTCTAACCCAGCTTCTTTAGATGATTTAAAGAGCAATCTGGACTCTCTAGGAGTTTTTGGCCACTGCAGACACCCATCTTCACCAAAGCAGTTTATAGCAGAACACCCTGAGCCCAGCACTGTTTCCCTCCTGCTCTCTATTTGTCACTATTACTGCTATTAAAAGGTAGTGTTAAAAAAGAAAACCCAAAAAACACATTATTTTCCACTTTGCCTTAAGAAATGGAAATAGAAATTTGGGCTTCAATATTGTTTGAGCTGAGACTTTTTGTTCTCTTTTCCATAACATTTCTGCCTCAACCAAACCTGAAAATAAAGTGAAATAAAATGTTTTTGAATAAGGTTAAGTGCCTGGCTTAAGCTGACAAAAGGCAGGAAATTGAAAGTTAAGGCTGCTACTAACAAATTCTGGCTCTTAGGAAAAAATAAAAGGCAAAGACAAAACGCCCTGAGCTAGAAAGAATTCCTGCCAGAACTTTTCATCTTTAGGATCAAGCCCACTTGGACACAGATGGAAGTTCAAGAACCCAACTCCTGTTATTTCAGTGTTGCTCTGGGTACTTAATAATTTGCAGCTTCCTACCACACGTGGTTTATTCTGGGGACCAAGTGTAGCCAGGGTGTTAACTGAGCTGTTCTGTGCAGGGTTCATTATTTACCTAGGAGGTCAGAAAGCCACTGGTGTTGATGTCTGGACTCACAGGTAAATAAGGATTTTGCCTGCAGGAATTCAGGTACCTTTCTGAAGAGCTCCTGGATAAAAACGGAATATTATATTTAATATATATATATTAATTTTTATATATGTAATAATCGATATTCTCTTTATAATTGAGCACAATAAACCAAATTTTTCTTTTTCTTTGGCCTCATGACATTGCTTTGATAGCACTGTGAATCAGAAGCAGTTGTGATTTAAGCTTTCAGAAGGGTATAAAGTGAGCACAGCAGACAGAGAAGCCCTTTGCCTTTCCTCTACACCTTAAAAAGGTCTAATTCCTTTGGTATCCTTAGAGGATTTTTATTTTTTGGTAAGAATTACTCCTATTTCCAGAGTAAAATCAGGACCTTATGTTTATAACACGTATTTTTTTAACTATATCAGTTATGTCTGTTGATGTCTTCAATTAAGATTTTTTTTTTCTTTGCCATGTCTAAATAATCACATTTAGAATTAAAAAGCAAAACCAAAAACCTATCAACTGTGTCAAAAGAACTCCAATTCAAAACAACTGTACATCTTCCTAAGGTGATGGAGATGCACTAAAAAAATCACCTAAGAGCTGAGGAGTGTAACTAAGAGCCCAGCAGTGAGCACAATGCCTGGCCCTGCTGCCAGCTCAGCACTGATGCTCAGATAAAGTTCCCCTTTGCACCAGCAAATCCTTCAGACTCCTTCAAAATCCAGTCTCAGCTCCTCTTAAAAGTCACAGGTTTTGCCTTCAAGACGCAGAAAGCAAAGCATGTGCAATGAATAAAAGGATTTCTTCAAGCCAGCCTGAGAGGAGGTTTTATGGAGTACACATCCACAGCACTGTACACGAGGCTGGGAACAGGAGAAAAAGAGGAGAAATAATCTGAGAAAGGGCAGGTGTGTTGAGAGTATGGCTGGTTCTTAAAAAAAACCCAACAAAACAACAAACTCTGAAGTTTCTAAATCAAATACACCCTTCTGTCCTCAAAAGGAGAATGGGGGGGGGAGGAAAAATAATTAAAAAAAAAAAAATACAAAAATCTTGGCTCAGTAGGTGAAATCTTAAACTGTTGAGTAAACTTGCTGTGAGTTGTATGCTCACCACATAGCTCTGGATATTGGCAAAAAAACCACCCCAATCTGGAAATGCTTAGAAATCTGCAATTGCAACACGGGTGAGGAGCAGGCAGTGTGCAGTGGGGTTGGGCATTCCAGAGCCTCCTCTACACTGCACAATAGTTGGGAATTCAGAGCAGCAAGTGGATGATCCATAACCTTCCCTGTGTCCAAGTGAAAGAAATAAAAATACCCCCACGTTGCCAAGGAAACACCCAAATATCCAAATTGAAATATAGCTTGGCCCTTAATGAGTCCAAAAGGAGCTGTAGGAAGTTTACTCAAGTTCAGCAGAGATTTTTTGGCTAAATGTGGGGAAGAGATTATTACAAGAGATCCCAGCTCCACGGTGGAGGCAGGAGGAGGAATTTTGCAGGATGCAATTTTGCCATGTAGCTGTGTTTAAAAATCCTCTATTACATTTCCCTCCTCTCGGGACAACTGCAAACACCCTAAAAGCAATAAAAATGTGAACGTTGCTGGGGGAATGAAAAAAAAAAAAATAAAATCAAAGCAGCAAACCCACGAATTTGGGGAGAAAACCAAACAAAAAGGAGGCGAAGTTGTAACGTTAGCACGACGATGCAACCTTAAACAACAAAAAAAAATAAAAAAAGAGAGGTACAGTTTTCCAAGAACTGCATTTTTCTGACATCTTGTGCATATTGAGGTCCGTGGAGACTTCCCATTTTCCACACTCAGCACTTTGAGGGTCAGAGAGGTCAAGGTACCAGTATTCCCAACGGATGGCTGATAGTTCATCCAGAACAATCAAGCTACTGGCTGTGCCTCCCCCCTCGTTACCAGGCTGACACTGGGGGAGAGAAATAGCCACTGCCACTGGGAATGAGAAATCCAGAGGCAAATAAAAAAAAAAAAGAGATTAATTTGAGATGGGTTTGTTTCTTTTAGATTTGTAGGGGTTTCGTTCTTTTAAGTCACGACCCACATCTAGCTCAAATAAAGAGATGTTAAAGTTTCCAGTGGGATGGAATTCATTCCAAACTGTTCCCTGCCACCTAGGAAAGCATGGGAAGAAATTCTGTGTTTCTGACAGCCTGATGTCCTGGAAAATTAGAAACTCTTGTCAATGCTTTGGGACAGGAATTGCCCTTTTCTTCTGGATCACTCACAGCACCTGGAACAAAGCAGCTAATGCTTTGAGAAGTCAGCAATAGTAAATTAGTCTGGGACTCTATCAAAAAACCCACAACAGGATGATTATTCATATTGAGTCTCTTATGTCAGGCTAAAAACAAACAGTGTTTGCTTGAGAAATTAGGCAGGAAAAATATTTGCTCCAAAAGAATGAATAATTGAAGCAAACAGGTACAGAAAACCCTTTCTTTCTTTTTTTTAGACACTGTTTCTGTTCCCTAACACATTTTTCATGTGCTCATTCAGTATCTTCATCCATTAAATCATCCATTTTAATTCCATTATCCAACTCAGATCTGAAAGTTTGAATGCAAAATAAGCAAGGAGAGGCACCCAATGCACACGCCTGACTTTCTATTTACCTAAATAGTCATTTCCAGAACACGCTGCTGGGTTTATTCCAAAGTCATTTCCAAAAGAATTCCAGAGAACCCCAAGCATTTACTAGCAACTTTACATCAGTGTTATTTTTCATAATAAAAAATTAGGCACCATATAAAAATGATGTATGTTTTACCAGTAAGCCACGGATTTGTCTTTCAATAATAATGGTTCCTCATAAATGTTTTTTTTCCAGTTTACACAGCTACCAATGAAAATTAAAACTTAAATTAAAAAAATTAAAAGAACTGATGCTTCTGGTTTAAATCTTTACAAGGGTCTTAAATAATATTTAAGCCAATATCCAATTTAAAAAGACAACCATGCATATATATAAATAATCTGCATTATGAGTCAGTTCTGACTTGTTCTGATTCTAATGACCTCCTCAGAAGATAAATCACATTGCATCATGTGTTTCATAAAAAGAATTTCTTTTCAGATAGGATGTGGTTATAATTGTTAAATTATTATTGCATATTTCTCAAAACCACGGGCAGTTTTTCCATGTTATTTCCCCACTTCAGAGGCAAAATGGGTATCATTTAGGCACTTTGGCTCTCTCCCACCACAGGCTGCTATTAAACACTATTCAAGTGCTAAGCTCTCAGTGCCATAAAGCTCTGCAGACCCCTGGCTGCTGAATGGCTCTTTGACATCTTTAGAAGCACTCATAATACTCTAGGAGACTTAGGAAAATGACATAAAGTGGGAGTTAGCTGCAAAAAAATCACCGTGGTCTGCCTTATAAAAAAAAAAGAGACAGACATTCATTTACAGGGGAAAAACAAACCAACCAACCAACCAATTTCACCTTGAAGTGTCTTTGCTAAAAAGCCTGATTTTACAGTTCTACAGTGATAAGAATCAGGGTATTAAGAAAAGAGAAGAAAAAGAATGGAGCTAAACCCCCCAAAAATTGTTGTTGCATCCTCTGCAGCTACTGAAAACAGTTTCTAGAACCATAACCCAGAGTAAAGCATCCAGCTAAAAATGCCCTGTGATTATTTGCCTAACACACCCAGCAAGGATTTGGACTTTGCTGTAAGTCCTTAATGCAAAGAACTTGTCAGCATCAGCTTGTTGAGACATTAAGAGGATTTCTTGAGGTGCCACCTTTTAAACTCCAGTGTTAGCCACAGCTTCGAGTAAATGTACCCCGTGGTAAGCAGTTCCAGATGAGATCTAGTGACAGGCTTCAGTCTCAAGGTACTTATTCATTGCACATTAAAATCTCTTGTTCCCAGGCCTGGGTTGTTTTCTGACTGATATCCATTTAGGGAATAGAGAAAAGAGGTGTTTCCAAAGCTGGAGGAACCCGGAGCAGTAACTCACTGATAACCACTGCCAGCAGTGGGGACTGTTTACTCACAGCAAGGGAAGATGGGAAGCTGTTGGATGCAAACCAGCAAGAGCTGCTCAGAAAGACTTGCCCAGTAGAGCAGGAGCAGGATTTCAGCCTCATACCCACCTTCAAACTGTGGAAATTATTTGTACATACTCAGCATTCACTATTTAGCCCATTTAATGATCTTTCCTGCCAATCCACACTACCAGCACTGAATCCCAGCATCCCAGGCATTTACTAGTTTAAAGAAAGCACCATAATCACAGATGAGAAAACTACTACTCTTGGGGGAGGGAATGAGTATCCTCAAGCCACTGAGGAAGCTCCTGTCAAAAAATTGAAAGCAGGACACTTAAGAACTACATTTGAACTTCAGATGATCTCTCTTCTTTTCCTCCTGCACACCAGATGAAGATATCAGTCCCACTAGAAGTCTTGGACTCTGACAAACACTGGATTCCAATGCCTTTCTACAAGCAATCAAAACAATACCTAGACACTGGAATAACAGCACACGAAGGTGCTTTCCAGGCTTCTCACCAGCATTTTTAACAGCAAAGAGCTTATCAGCTTAAGCAGATATAGTAAGTTATTCATACAGAACAAAAGGCTGGGGATGCTACACAAATCCCCTCTCAATGGTGAGGGAATCCAAGGCAGGTGCCTGGCTTGGCTGCAGGAACACATTGTGCCTCCTTGCCACTAAATGTATGGGATCTGAGTTGGGTAGCAAGGATCAGAGCCTGCCATCAAGCCTGGAAAGATCAGCTGTCTTGCTGCTGAATTGGCTGAGCACTTGGCTCTCAGCTGTGCTGACAAGATGAAGGGTCTCTTAAGTGCCAGGATAGGAGTTGGGTATTTTAGTTCTCATCTTGCTTTGGAAATGGAATGTCATCTCCATCTGGGAGTTGTCAAGGTCTTCACTTTGGGAAGCACCTCCACAGACCTTGGGGAGCACCTCTGCATGAGAAACACTTGTGGCATTGTTGAGAAATCAACAGTGAGCAGAAGAGAAGAACCAGGAGTTAATCTGCCTCTCTCCTCCCCATTTACCTGTCCTTTTCCAGTCCCTTCAGAAAAAATCCTTCGACCCACTGTCACACTGAAGTGTGAAGTGAAACAACATGACCCCCATCCAGCAGAAAAGTCAGTTCCACAGGCTAGTGGGCAGGTCAGTGCCAGCCCCAGCCCCATCACAAGTGCCACACCACGGAGAGCAGAGCAGTTCCACGGGCACCAAGTCAATAGCAAGACAGACAGACGTGCCAGAAAGAAACTGGGACATGTTTGCCTGAAGCTAAACACCAGTCAGGTTCTCAGGCCATGAAAACAAGCCCAGGGAGCAGCAGGAGCAGCAGCAACAGCTCTTCCTTTGCTGGCTGCTAAACACCAGGCTTTCTCCCCAAGCAATTTCCACATGGCAAGGTGACTGGTGGGAACCAAGGTGCTCCAAGTTACTCAAAATAGATCAGGGATTCTACTGACAGATGCCTGTGGTATTTGCCTGGCTAATTGGCTTTTATTAGGGTGAACAAAGCTGCTGTGAACTGTTTGCTGTCTGCTTCACGTTGGTTCTGATGGGGAGGCTTCTGGAGGTGTTTGGAGAGTTGGCTGCTTTTGTGACCGTGTGGGTTTTATCAATGTTTGTATTAGGCCACTTTCATCATGATGGGAATGATGGTTTTAATGGCCTTCTTCACTGGAATTATATCAAAAGTTTTATTTAAGAGGTCCTAACATCCTCCTTTTAACACATCTGTGTGAAGACTTTTACGTTCAGCTGGTTTTATTGGGTAGGAAAGTTCTCATCCCTATCTCTGCTAATACTAAAAGCTTTCTACATCCACAGGCTGTTCCCGACAAGATTTCAATGTAAAGCAACTCTTTGCAAATATTTGCTAAGCACTGGTAGAAATTTAAGCGTGCTTGGCAATATACTGCACAAACACTGCCTGTCCGTGGGGTTTACTAAGCAAACTTGTAAGCTAACATGCTAAAGAAGAGAGACAGAGTGATCCAACACAGTATCCAGCTGGCAGGGTGGCTCATCACAAAAGTTACTGTTAGAGGTTATTTTGATTCAATAATAATAATCAGACATAAAGGCTAGGAGGTCTTTTATAAGTTCTCAAAGGTGTTGGACAAATTGGGAAGAGGAAACAAGAAAATCACTTGGTGATGGCTGATGGAATGACAACAGCCCTGAAGTAAGAAATGGAGCTTGATGGATTGGAAGAGGAATTGCATGAGGGTTGTGTGGAACCAGGGAGAGTTTTCAAAAAGATTGGGTAAGAGAGGGCAAATGTTGGAACAAAGTCAAATTCTGGAAGACAGGTCTGAGAAAACAACACACACACACACACACACAAAAAAAAGTTTGTCTGATTTTGCCAAAAGCAACGAGGATCAAGACCATGGGGAAGGGAGCTGAACACAGCATCCAACAAGCCCAGTAATGCAGTACCTAACAGGTGGAATCAAAAAGCAGCCAAACCATTAAGTTTACACCCTGATGGGAGGCAGAGAAAGCATCTTAATCCATATGGAACAGATGGGAAAATCTAAGGCAGAGATCCAGCCCTTTCCCCCACCCTCCCTCCTCTGAAGTCACAGAGCAGACCTCATCTATTCCCTGATGTCCTTTTCATCTCCCTACTTGCCAATAGACACCCCTCAGAGCCATGCACAAGACAGAGAGTCCTGATTTCCAGTTTCCTGATCTACCAGCTCAGCAAGAAGACCCCAAAACCCACAGGCACCAGGTTTCTTCCCAGGACTGCTCACGAGAGCAAAGTAAATGTGTTCCAAGCACCTCCAGGATGAAGTTTTTTTCACAAACACTGTTCTAGGAGTCAGTCAATAAGAAAAACACAACACATTACAGAGGGTCTTATTCTCATTAGAGGAGGAAGCACATGGATGAGGTTTCTGGGGACAGATCCAGAGGAGAACATTGGAACAGGACTTTAAAACAAGCACAAAACTCTTCCTCGAGGTGGGAAGAACATCAGTGAAGGCAGAATGCTGACTGAGTGTGACCAGCCAGCTACTTCAGCTGCCCTGTCCAGAGGGGTAGCTTTGCTTTTCATTTGATCTAACATTTGAATTTTGCCCTGAAGAGAAGAATCAGTGTGTAATACAAAGTGATTAGCTGAAATAAACCCACTCAGCAATGAGCTTCACAGGGTAACCACAGTGTTCAGCTAAGAAAAGAGGTCTACCCACCAACATCCTGCAGCCAGAAAGCATCATACAAACTGTGCTGACACCTTCCCCACAGGGCGTGCAGGGAGAGGGCAAAACACTAATTACAGAGCACAAACAGCCCTCAGAGATAAAGAAATGAACTCCTGAATGTGGAGAGAACCCACGTCTTGTATCCCAAGCTCCAACAACTGCAGAAGGATGTGAGAGAGGCACAGTGTGGCCAGTGTCCCCACACAGAGAGCAGAGGAGACACTGGTGTGACCACAGGAGGCTACTAAAACCTGGCCCTGGATGTCACTTGGCCATATATCACAGATCCTTATTTTCACAGTAGTAAAACGAGTGCATCAATATTTGGCCTGAAGGTTCCAGTGCAAAGCCCAGTGACTTCATCTAACTGCAGGGCACCCCGTGGCTATATTATTACTGTTTGTAATGCAGAAGCAGCAGGAGGTCCCAGTCAAAGCCAGGAAGCTTACTGGACTGGGCACTTAACCAGAGAGCAGAGATGAAAGGGAGAAAGGTGTCCTGGCCAGTCAGTCTGGCCACAGCATTTATTTCATCAGCTCCCTCCCTCCACGAGAACATGGCACCTCTTAAAACTCATATCCAACCATCTCGGTCTGCCACCAAAATCAGGGATATTCCTGCCCCCAGAAATCACCATCTGAGCACCTGTGTTACCCTTCTGTCATCACATCTAACCTGGCTTTGCTTATGAGGAAAGCTGGGGTGCTTTGTCCTGTCTGACCCTTGACCAACAATGTCTTATAAAAATTAAACATCACTGGTTCCTCTTTAATACAGGATGGACCATATATCACCCAAAGCAAAAGAAAATTATCATTAAACCAGCAGGAAAGGGCACAAAATTAGATTTAGTGATTCAAAGCTTTGTTTAAATTCTGGTTAGTAATTAAAAAACCAAACCAACACGAGACATACTAAAAATAGACAAGGAAAAACCATAAATAATAGAAAAAAAACACAGAAAAAAGGCACCCTTTGTGATGAAAGTCACACCAGTGAACATTTCACCTGCAAAATGAAGGCAGGGGTGTACATTTGTCTGTGTGCATGATGGGAAGAAGAAGGATTGCAACTGTGAGTAATGTGCACTCGTACACACCGAGTGAAAACAAACCCCTCATTTCCTCCTCTGCACTGAAACACAGTCAGACACTCCCAGTCCCAGGAGTGCCACCCCCATGGACCACCAAAATAAAGCAGAACAAAGGAGGCTCGTTTAGAGCACATTCAAGGAGAAGATCTCGTTTACTGATCATCTTTATTTTTGGAGGAGGACAGCAGCAGAAAAATCTGTGCATGAAGTTGTGGAGCAAGAGATGTTGGGGTTTGTTTTCTTGCTTTGCAGGAGAGAAAGGGGCAAAGGAGGAGAAGGGAAATTCAGACAACTTTCTCCTAGCAAAGGCAATCAGAGGGGCTGCTCCTAACGTTGCTAAAAAGAAAAAAATATTAACATTTCACAAGTTCCCCTCGTGGCCTCACTTGCTCCTCCTCCCCCATCAAAAATTCATAAAGGGAATCAGCATTCTTTACCGAATGGGTCCCCGAGGTGCCATAGACCTTGTTGGAGAGAAAGGCTATAAATATCGAATTATACACCTCATGGGAAGAAAGGGTTGAAGATTCAGCTTCAAACCCACTGCACTGTCCCCGGGGGAACTCACTCCAGACTCAAGGTCCAGCTCGGCAAGGAAATGGGTCAAGTGTGTCAATTCTGAGATCACTGACCTCTGACACCTTTAATGATGCCCAGAGTCCCCCTCTCGGAGTCCTGCTGCCCCCTGTGCTCCAGGAACTTGCCAAAGTCCCTCCAAGTCAAAAACAACTCACTGAGCCAAGCAGCACTGAGAAGCTGGGTAAAAGCTACCCCACCAACAGTGCTGGCCCACTCAGTGCTCAGATTTGGTGAACCTTCTTATAGAATCATTTGGTTGGAAGAGACCTTCAAGATCATCAAGTCCAAACGTTCCCCCTGCACCGCCAGGGTCCCTAAACCATGGCCCCCAGCACCACAGCCACACGGGTTTGAAACACCTCCAGGGATGGGGATTCCACCACCTCCCTGGGCAGCCCATTCCAATGCCTCACCACCCTCTCTGAAAGAAATTCTTCCTGCTATCCAACCTAAATTTCCCTTGGTGCAACTTGAAGCCATTGCCCCTCGTCCTGGCATTTTGGACTTGGGAGAAGAGGTCGACCCCCACCTCCCTACAACCTCCCTTCAGGTAGCTGGAGAGAGCAATAAGGTCCCCCCTGAGCCTCCTCTTCTCCAGACTAAACCATCCCAGCTCCCTCAGCCTATCCTCATAGGAGAAACTCTCCAATCCCTTCACCAGCTTCATTGCCCTTCTCTGAACTCACTCCAGCACCTCAACATCCTTCTTCTAGTGAGTTCTTGCTCATCTCTGCTGCCATGCTGCAATAAAGCAGAATTAAGAGCAACCTCACTGTTACTGTCCAGTCCTCTGGGGAGGTTTTGCTCCAGGTAAAATGCAAACTTCACGTTATCAAACTGTGCAAGACCCAAAACAAAGCATTTCCAAAAGATAACAGGTGTTAAACAGTTAAAAGTCTAAACAAGCACCTTTGAACACCAACCAAATCCATTTAAAATCCTGTTTGTAGGCACAAGCCAGCAGATGTTTACTACTGAGATGCAAGAGGTCGGAAGAGCCGCCCACAGCACAGCAAACTGCATCTCCAGGATCTGGCCTCTCCCCACATTTCTCTCATCTTTGGCTCAGACTGGTGGGAGCTGAAGCCACCCACCTCCAGCAGCAGAAAACAGGGACACAGTCCCCTGCACAAGCCAAGCCCAGCCACACATCACTACAGATTATTTCATCTTCAGAGATATTTAAGAAAACATGGGTGATGGAATAACCTCTGGTAGGAGTTACTTGCCACCTAGAGAAATGTCATCACATGGGGGGGATGTATTTAAACTCAGTTAGGGCAAGGCACAGGGGACAGAAGATATTCATAAACCCATAAAGAATCACAGGCAGGTAAATGCAATGACCCAGTTCCTACACTGGGATCTGGCTTGGACACCAGGGCCCCTTCACCATGGTGTTTGAACACCACTTGTCAGCAGAAAAGAAAAAGAAAACAGGGTTTGACAGTGGTTCCCTGGCAATAATTCTAAGAATTACCCCAGGAATAATAGTTTCTTATCTCTGACCTGGGAATTCACTGAGGAGAAGATGAAAGATTCAGCTTCTGGGGCTGCAGACACCACTAACAACTTGGCTTTACAGTTCTGCTGTAGGAAAGAGGCATTTTTAGATGCCAACACTCTACAACATTAAATGACATCATTCTGCTTTACAGCTGCTATCATCAGCATGAATGACAAAGAAAAAGATGCCACAGTGAGATGGGTAAGACAACAATATTACAACTCAGAAATGCCAGGCTGCATTCTTAGTTCTGCTGCAGAGTCCTAAGCACGGCCAAGTGAAGGCTCTGCTTTCAGAGCCTCAAAAGCCTGATCCTGATCCCAGCTGCCTTTCTCAGTGCTAATATAACAAATCAAGAGGAACAAGCAAAAAGTTGTTGCTGTTGAAATGTTGACAAGTATCTTTTAAAGTCTGGGTTTGCTTTAACTCCTGTGAATTGCATTGTCCCTTAGGCAAGACAATTTCTGAGCCCCAGCCTTCCGAGCTGCAGGAAGGGAACTTTTACAGTGACTTGTGTTGGGTTGTGGGAGGACAAGTTTCTTACCTCCCCAAGAAAGACAAATGACAATTGTAAAGGTAAAAATGATTTAAACCCCCAAGGCAAACATGGTGGTAGAAGAGGTTTCATCCTCACCCAGCCCTCCACCCCCCAGCTCCCACAGACAACTCTCAGCTCTTATAGAAGTATAAATCCCACTTATCCACCCTCTCAGGGGAAAGAAGGTTCCTTTGGATAAGCAGGGTTAGAGATGATGGGAACTGGGAGCCTCCCAGCCCAGAAAAGGCCACGCTCCAGGTCCCCACCCCTGAGGCAGGATGAAGAGAAGACCAAGAAGCTTTGCTGAGTGGCCGGATTTTTAAGGGATTGTGCTCCAAACAAGTAAAATATTTAGTGGGTGGACTTACACACACTCACTCTGCAATGCCAAGGATATAGCTAAATGTCTGTTAACCCTCTTTTTCCCAGCCTTAGTGGAGTGAGTGCAATGCTGAGGAAAAGCAGCTTGTTTATTCCTGACTCAGGTACAAGAGAGGCCACAGCCAGACAAATATTGTCTCCCATCAGGGCTACCTCTCTTGACCTTGTGTCATTCTGAGGCCACCAGCAATATGTTAGTTAGCTCTGATGCAGCCTTTGCTGCATTTCTGCACACTAATTAATGTTCTATACCTACTCTGGGCTCTCTTACAGCTGGATTTATTTTTTTGCAAGGTAGCAGGGGAATGTGCATGGCTGGGAACATCCATTAGTAGCACATCTGAGAGGGAATTGTTCTCTTGACACCCTCCAAACTCATCACCAGCATTTCTGCTGCCACCTTCCATTCTGACAGCACTGAAGTTTTTAGCCCACGTTCAACATTTACATCCAAGTCCCACGTATCACTACACCTTGACACACAACCTTCCACCTCAACAGCAAAGAGCACTTGTCAACATCCAGAGGTCAAAAGCAGCCCCCCCCCAGTCAGCTGCACGGGGCCTATGACACGTGCAGACGTGATCCAAATCAGCCAGGTCCCCCCACACATCAGCCTGCAGGTCACATACACAAGGAGCAAGGTGCATTTTGGATGCCTTGAGTCACTCTGCTTGTGATGTGAGGCCACCCCCCTCCCTGTGCCTGCTTATTCAGAAAGCTGGTGCAGCTCCTGCTAGAGGCAGGAGAGCAGCCAGCCATGCTTTAAAATGCATCAAGGTTTCAGTCACTTAGAAAGGAGATTTTTTTTCTCCCTTGTACGATGGTGAAAGTACAGAACAGATACAGGAGAGGCACTCATCAGTGCAGGGTAGTTGTGGGCACCACAAGGTTTTCTGCCTCTGCACCTTCCCATCCTCACAAGATTATAATGTGATGTGTGTTCTACACAGCACAACATTTATCTGCTCTACCTGTGTCTGCTTCTAGCCTCTCACAGGTAACGTGGGTTACACACTGCAAGGTTTAGACAGCACAACCACATCACATTTGTAAAAACAACAACAAAACCCCACACAAGCACCCCAAAGAAAAGTTCATGTGTGGACAGGAGTGAAGTACACAGAAAAGATCCTGGAGAAATCAGTTGGTTCATCATGAACATTTGCAGCTCATTTCCAAGTTAGTGTCTTTAGTGTCTCATGTGAATCATGTCCTGATCAAGTAGGCAAAGGATGGAAAACAAATACTTCAAACTGGGATGTTTCTGCCTGAAATAGAAATATTTTCTGATATTCTTTCATCTATAATTCTGGATTTGCCCCCTGCACAACATTAAAAGCAGAAGGTGCCAGAATGCTGCATGTAACAGGCAGCTGCAGGACCAAAGCATCACCTTAGAAAACACAAGCTGGCTGTATGGAGACAAAGGTGCAGGTAGCTCAGAGGAGTAAATATTCCTGATAGATAATGGGCCAACATTTCAAATCTCTCATGTCAATGTTGTTTCATGTCAACATTCTTTGCAGAACACAAGTGATTTTGTTGAAAATTTTACTGCATGTCTTCAATTTTGCTGAGTCAAAGCAATTGAGAGCATTGGAACTGTGTTATTTGCCCTCAGTTTGAAAAGCAGAGCTCTCCACTGATCAGAGCCACATTTAAAACCACTGTCATTTATGTAAACTCATCTTTCCATGGACAATTCATAAATGCCCTGTTTTCTTACAACACTTCCCACGTTGCATTTCAGTGCCATTAAATGCCCTTTTATTGCTCCCTTGCTGTAAGTACCTGAGTATTAACCAGGGCTGGAAGATTTACAGCCTATTTCCAACTCAGATAATGATGTTTAATTTGTTATTGGCTGTGTAAAGGTTAACAAAGAAATAACTCAAACTATTAGCAAAGGAATAACACATTACACCGGGGCAATTAAGAGCTATATCTGGCACTGCTGAAAAGATTGATCTCATTTCAAAAGGGGTTTGATGATCCACATTCACAACCCGG
Organism: Corythornis vintsioides; assembly: GCA_025447755.1. NCBI lineage: Eukaryota > Metazoa > Chordata > Aves > Coraciiformes > Alcedinidae > Corythornis > Corythornis vintsioides. Next base: position 80,437 of record JAOEGS010017603.1, read on the forward strand.
GAAGAGCAGGGGTAGCACAGAGTCCATCCTTTCCACCCTTTATGGAGGTGCAGTTGGTTTCCATCAAGAAACCAGCTGCTAAACTCTAATCTACCTGAGTTCTGGAAGAGGTTTCTGTCCTTGGCACATGAGTGGGTCTTCTTCTGGGGGGTTGCCTCTCAGAGCTGAGTTGGGAGAACATATTAAGCAGCATTTTAAAGGCTGCCTGCCTGTAAAAACCAGCTAAGCTTAAACACACCTTCAGCTGCACCTCGAGCTATGCCTTTCTCCATAGCTGGAGTGAGATGTGGGCAAAGCTTCTCCCCATCAGCTCTGCAGTGAGAGAGAGGCACCATCTGAAACTAATGGACTGTAAATAAACACAAATCACAGCCCTAAGTGAGAGGATTTCCAACTGATTTTATAGCACTGCTGCAAGTGTACCCCAAGGCCTTGCTTTGAAACTTCATTGCTGTGGACTCCACTGATCACACATTTTGCTTGGGGGTGATGGAGGGGGGGAGGGGGGTGTTGTTTGATTCCAATTTGTTGCACTGTTAACAATGGTTCTCATGCAGAAAAGGTTTGGGTTTTTTTTCTCAGCCTTACTGAGGCTGTTGGGCAACTGCTGGAAACACTGGTTGGAAGAGTTGGGGAGAGGTTATTGGATGTTGGCCCAGTGGCTTGTGGAAAAACAGAGGAGAAAATATGCAGAATCCATGGAAGAAAGACAAGCAGATGCTGCTTGCAAAGATGGTTATATTCTTATGTCAACAAATTAGTGCACCAGCAGCCAAAAAGCCCCACACAGAGGTAACACAAGCAAATGTGTCCTTAAGACATCCAAGGGAAAACACCAACTCTCCCTGGAGGATCTACAGCAGCAAGCAGAGCACTCAGACCCCACTTAGCAATGCACTCGAGACCAATTCCCAGCAACTTTGGATCAAGGCTGGGCACAAAATAAACCCAGGCCTGAAACTTCTGCAGCCAAGCTGTAATTTTTGAACAAATCCTTGCATTTAGAGAACCAATTCCAAACCATCTTCCACGGGGCTGAAAAAACACGGATGGGATTGAAGAAACATGGATTCTGCAGCTTTGGCTTCGACGACAACCAGTGGATTTCCTGAAGCACTTACCAACATTGCAGCCAAGTGCAAGTTCAAGGAGTCTTCCCAAGAGTTCAGGAGAGGAACAGAGACCTCCAGCCAGTATAAAATGAGGTTTCAGCAGCTTCAAGACTCTATCCACCAAAGCCCAGGGTCTAACTCTGTAATATTCTTTTTAATACCCTTTCAGTTTTTCTACCTGCAAGCCCTACCTCCAGATCTCTTCTGACACCTCCACCCAAATTTTACATTTCTTGGCTCTAAACTTGCAAAAAACATCAGGGGGTGGAGGGAAGTGCTTTCCCTGTAGGATTTTAGCATCAATTCTAAGCAGTCTTATTAAATTCTGTAGAACCTTCCCATCCTATCCTTCCCCCATCATTTTTTGCCTTTTTTTTCCCCACTCCTCCTAACTCTTACCACATGTTGTAAAGGCCAGACGTGAGCCAGACCAAGCTCCCTAAGTAGTAGAGAGGGGGAGGGAGGAGGTGAGCAGAGTTCCTTTATCAGCTGAGACTGGGGCTATTTCCCACCCTGCCCATTCCACACTCCACTGCTACCTCACACAGCACCAGGGCCTGGCAGCAGCACCAAACACCCCTTAAAAAGTCCTGCCAAGCAGCTGAAAATGGAGAACCAACAAGAAATTCATAAAAGCAGTGTGAAAAATGGGGAATCCATCCTTCCATTGGCCAGTCAATTCCTAGTAGCTCCACGTGTCCTAAAATGCCCATGAGCTGGCAGGGTTGGGTCTGGAGGTTGCTGATCCATCTCAGATCCATCCCATACATGGGGAATGAAGGTGAAATAAATCCTATGGACTACACCCCACTTTCTTACTGAAACAAGGAGATTTCTAAGGCTCATACCTGTGGGCTGGCTTTTTTATCCTCTCCCCTGCATTCGTGTTTACTCTACTTGGCCTTGCAATTTGTTGCCAAGAGGATTTTTCAGCAGCTCTGCCAAACACGGGGGCTTTGATCATGGATGTTGCCACATCAGACACAACACTTGACCCCTCAGATCCTATGAAGAGCCCTTCCAGAAAATCCTGCAATGCATGATTACAGACTTATTGATTAGTATCAGAGCTCAGCAAGATGTTAGCCATGTCTCTCCTCAAGTAGAAGTCTCTATTCTCAATATCAAACCCATCTAGAATATTTATAAACCTTGATAATCAGGAATTCTGTAATATTGACTAGGAACAAAAGCCAGAGGCCAACTCGACCTCAAAATACTTTTTCTTTCTTTGTCTGAGATCTTTCCATTTCATTCAATATTCTCTTTGCTTAACTTACAGTAAGATATGCCCCTGTTCCATGCCATGAACTATTTTATATTCCTTCATGTTACTTTTTTATCCATTTCCATTTGTACAGTGTTCCTCCAGGATGAAATATGCAGCTCATTGTGCCATTGGAGCCTCATCAGAAGTTTCAGGCTAGACAGATTTTTTTATCCAACACTGTTTCTCCCTGTGCTAAACTCTTCCAGCTTCCAAAACCAGCTTTTTCTGTTTACTTTGATTTTGTTGCTGCTGTTGTTTTTAAGTCATCAGTCTTTAATGTCAACGTTCATGTCTAATTCGTTCCCATCAGTCCCACTGAGACAAATTGGCAGCTTAAAGGTTCATGGATAAGTGCAAGTGATGATTTTGGGATTATAAAGTGCAATTGGGTTGTCATTAGGTACTGCAGGGGTAGGAAAATCCCCAGGAAATCGAATCATCCAGGAGGATTTCCTGCAGAGCCAGCTCAAATAGCTCTGCATCACACTTGCAAGTGCTTCTGGATCCTTGAGGACTTCCTAACTAGTCATGTACCACACAGAACAGGCTTAGGTCTGAGAGCTGGAGTGTCTTGTCCACACAGCCCTGCATCCCAGGCACTGGGATGTCCTTCCAGATCCAGAAGTGCTAGAAAAGATGCTGCACAAGTCCAGAGTGGCTGTGCCTGGAACCCTGGTAGCCACAGATGTAGTCACTACTGCTTCCAGCAGCACAGTTGGCCCAGCAGGATTTGTGATGGACAGCCCAGATAATCTCACTCACAGGTAGAACGAGCCACAAACAGAGCTAGATTAGAAGATAAACTGCCAATTTATTGATTAAAGGAGAGCAGGGTTTCAGTATCCAGCAGCAGAACCTCTATCACCTGCTGTGTTTCTCCCTGAGAAACAAATCCAGGGCAGGAACAGTGCACAAGATTTTTGCTGCTTCTAGGCTGATGGTGGTTAAAAAAAAATAAAAAACACAAAAAACAACCCACCCAAAACCAAGCAAACAAACAAAAAATTGATGAACTACTTTGTCATTGTTAACAGCATTGCTGACAAACTCACAGCAGGCCCACTGAGAGGAAGACAGCAGCGTGTCTACTGCCTGCCTGTTGGAGCTGAGACATGTGCTCTGAATTAGGCAAGGTGTGTAAATTATGACAGCCAGAGCTCTTTAGAGAACGCCCAGGTCTGAAGGATTTCTGCTGCACTTTTGTTGTCGCTGCTGCATTTCCCCCTCGTTGTTCTCTCCAAAGGAACCTTGCTCCTTGGAGAGAGCATTAACAGGCTCCAGCTCCTCAAGTGTCATTTGACAGAGAGAAAATTGAAATGCTAAAAAGCAACTCCACTTGCCTCTCCTTCGTGCATTCGTTATTTTATTCTCTCTATCTGTAGCTTAACCTCAGAGGAGAAACCCCCAGCCTAGAAACCCCCTCCCCTCCCTAGGCTGGGGGAGGAGAAAGGATGAAACCCACGAGCAGAAATGAGGGTTCCCTTGGCAGAAACTCACCCTGCTCAGTGCTGGGAAGACCCTGCTGGCTGCACAGCCTGCCAGCTGCATCCCAGGAAGCTCCATCTCCAGGCATGGCCCTAGCAGGGCAGTAACACCCAATGATATGTTGTTATTTGAAGGAAATTAAGCTACGTGGCACTCAGCTGTGAAAATAACACTGAAAGAGACCTTGGAAGGACATCAGCTCCTTCTCCTGCCTTCAGGAATAACAGCATTTGGGAAGATGTGCTGGTCCACTCAGAAGCAGCAGTGAATGGAGCAAGATACCAAACTTTTGGGCAGGCTGGACACAATCTAGAGGAAGAACAAGAGCTTTCTGCTGACAGTGCAGACCCAGACAACCCAAGTGAGCAATCAACAGGCTAATTGTTTGAAGAAAGGTAGAATAGAAATACTGCTAATTAACCCTATTCCTTCCTGTCCTGCAATTTTGCTTTGGTTTTTTTCTCTTGATCTCCAAACCCTTTTCAAATTCTCTACCAAGAAAAAAACCCAAACAAATCTAAAGCAGTCATAATACAGTTATCTCAATTAATAGTTATGCTCCTTCCAGGAAATCTTTTGACCTCAAGAACCATTGCAATGCAACTGCTGCTCTTCTTCTAGGCAATGATTGGCAGGAAAAAAAAAAAAGGTGTTTTTTTCCTTCCAGTAATTGAAAAGACACTTCTAAGTTTCAAGAGCTTCTTGCTAAAACTTTGCATAACAGGTCTAAAAATTCATATCCACAAACACAAAGTACCAACCAACATTCAACCACTTCAGATTCCCACTGTTACCAAGTATTTGAGTGCAGGTTTCCTTTTCTCAGCCCAAGCGTGGAGATGCTGTCACTGAAATGACAAAGGTTCAGTGGAAGATGGAAGAATCAGACATTTCTCTGCTGAGCCAGGCTGGATGCTTTGGCTCTGGGCACGTTGTGCCTCTGTTCCATTCAGCACGTGGCAGAGCTGGGGGCTTTGCACTCACTGCAATCACAGCCATTTCAATCCCATCCTGCTGCAATGCTCAGAAACGGTCTCATTTTGCTATCATTAGTGCTTTATTGCAGGGAAAATTAACCAAATGAAACTTTATCAGCTGTTTAATTAATACTCAGTTTGCCAGTGCTTTTTTTGCCAGCTAGCACTGTGCTGGAGTTGATCACCCAACTGCTGCTTCAGGGAATGAGCTCAAAATGCCAGCTCACCACTGCTGCTCCAGTGAGTGACAACTCACAGCCCTGCCAGGCAGCCAAGGTGCCCCCCATGGAGGAGCAAAGGGGGACCCAGAACTGAGGAGCTATGGTGACAGATAAACCATGTGAATGATCTCTGGTGTCACTTACAGTGTTCCAAGAGTCCCAGCTACAGCATCACTTACAAGTCAACCTAAGCAAGAGGAAAGGAGGGAACAGAGAGACAGCAAGAGAAGGAATTCCATCTCTTCAGAAGGAATTCTGATAAGGAATAGCCACCAGTACCCAGCTCTCCTAACCAACTCTGTATTAAGTTGGGGGTTTTAAACTTATTTATAGTTCCATTACTCTGGTAAAAGAAATGTAGACATCAATGCCTTTAAGAAGTCCTGTTTGGAATATTTCCCATATAGAGATATGCCTGCTGGACAAATTTTAGGCTGAGATCCAAAGCTGGGCAAGTATTTTGATCCAGAAAAATTAAGACTTATATTGGCACAATTCAAAGGTTTTCTCTGTGTAGGATTTTACTGTGTTCAAAAAGCATGAAAGGAACCACTGAATTTCCAACACTATGGTCTTTTATTTAAGCAGATATTTACCTCTAGTTCCCTCCAGTTCTCTTTAATAATTCAATATCCAACTGAGCTACATCCCCAGCTTCCCAGTCACAGCCTGGCACTGGGGGATGACATTTTACAGTGGGAGGTCACAGTGCATCCTTAGCCTTCCTTCCAGAAACACACCCTGCCTTCCCTGTCACACACATGTGCTCCAGCATCCCTACCTGCTCACCACAGCAGCTTGTGAGTCCAAGGCACAATCACAGGGCATTTTCACAGCCCCTCTTTGCTGCTTGCTCCTGTTCACTGCTATTTGGTTTAACAGTCTGCAGTGGCACAAGCCAGGCTAAGAAGGGTTTGTAGGTACCTAAAGAAGGCTGGAAAAGCTGCAACTCACGTTCTCTTTGACTTCAAGTTGGAACTGAAAGTGAGGAACTTTGGCTTTCTTTTTCTTTTACCATTTTCTCCCCCTGAGGCAGTTCTGGGAGCTGACTGAAGGCTTCCAACTGACTGCTGGAGTTGAAGCAAAGACATTAAATCACTGAAAGGCCAGAAAGGGAAATGGTATCAGATACTGAGATTACAACTCCAGGGTTCCTGGTTTATGCTCCTCTGGTTATTCTCTATCTTGTCTTGCACTGTCTCATCTCCTCAGAGATCACAGCCACATCCCACAGAATGGATTTTACTAATAGCTGGAGTAAGAAACTGTCATTTCCCCACAGTGAGTCCTGCAAAATACCTGTGCTAGCAGCCTAGTGCTATAAGCAGGAGCCAGAAGCTGATCCTAGAAACATTTTTAAGCTTCAAACATTTTTACTGGCCATGTAAAGTTGTGCAAAAAGAGGCCAAGCAGCAGCTTCACAGGGGGAACTAGGAAAGAGCTCAGCTCAGCAGTTCTTCCTGGCACCATCTCACAAATCACAGGGAGGCTGCTGGGAACCAACACGATCTATTATTGGCACTACAGGGCTGGGTGGGAGTGGGGGGAACACAGAGAAAGGTTCTGCAAGAGAAACGTGAGTGAGATTCAACACAGGGAGTTATCAGTGCAAAGGGGAAGAAGGGAAAAAAAAAAAAGTCAGACAGGACTTCCTTAGGAGTGTTCAAAATAGAAGGTCAAGCCCCAATTCTGAGAAGAGACAAAGAATTTGGCAACTCTGCACAAACTCCTTATAGGATAGAGGGAGAAGGGGGGCACAGCCTGCAGGAATAACATCAACAGGACAAGAGGCAATGGGAGTCAGTTGGAGCACAAGAGGTTTGGGGGAAACACAAGGAAAAACTTGTTCCCAGTG
>JAOEGS010017604.1:0-99342 GCA_025447755.1 Corythornis vintsioides
TGGAGTCTCCTGCTCTGGAGACATTCCAGACCCTCCTGGATCTGTTCCTGGGTGACTTGGTCTAGGTGCCCCTGCTCGGGCAGGGGGGTTGGACTAGATGATCTCCTAGCTCCCTTCCAACCCCTAACATTACTGATCATGAGCTAGCCCAGATGGAGAAGAGTTTTCCTGCCCCTGGTGGTATGTTAGGGCTGGAGGTGGGAGGGAGATGCTGCAGACAATACAAACTGTACTGCTTTTGGGAAGTGGGGTCCACTGCAGGCAGCAGAAGGGGCTCATGTGGAAAGAAAAAATAGTCCTATGACCAAGACATGCCAGGCTTGGGTTTGTGCCTGCAATTTTGTCCATAAACCTGCCACCATGTCTAGGGTGGGGTGGGTTACCTCCCGCACCACCTTTTCTCCTTGAAGAGTGTTACCCAACCCTTCCAAGCCTTCTGTGTCTCCAGTTTATGGCATTAGTCAGCAGGTGTTGGGAAATCCTACTTCTCTGAAAAACCCCAGAGGACAGAGCCTGGCAGAGGAATCCTCTCTGTAATTCCTTTTACCTTCTCCTCCCTCCTTCCACTGTGTTCAACCAGGCTCCATGAGGATTTACACACTTCAGCTGTGGATTTCATCTTCAATGGTCAAACTGTGCCCATCATTGATGTGCTGTGGATTTGCCAAGTAACAGCCCCTGGCTTGTAGGGGTAGGACAGCTGTGTGCTGGTATCCAAGTGCACTAGGGCACTTATGGCAACTAACAGCAGCGATGACAATTTACTATACCTGTTTTCCATTTGCAAAGAGGTTCAAAATCCCCTGCAGGTGGGACCTGGCCTTCCTGGCACTCAGAGACAAGTGCTTCAGTGCTTTTTCAGTAGTAAAACAGGGAAATTGGCTGACTTTCCAGACGTGCTCATCAGAGCTTCATCCCTGAGCCCCTGTTGTCCAATGCAGCGTGGGCAGCCCAGCAGAAGCAGCTCAGCCTGGCCGCTATCAACAGAGGGGGCTTCAACAATGCTGATAAAGGGCAACAGGTTATTTACTGCCTCTGCCTGCTGGACCAATTACCCCTGTTTTAAAAGATTTATGAGCTGGTTTTTAAGGGCAAGCTCCCTAGGTGAGCTGGGATGCTGATTCTTGCACAGGCACGGTGCTCCATGGCTGTGGGTTTTCCCCATGGCTTGAGGCTGGGATGTTTCTTGCAGCCACAATCTAGCTGTGAGCAAGTGAATGGGGAACAGGTATCACTTGAGGATGCTTTGGGAGGCTGTTTTGTGCTCTGCCAGCCATTGTGCCTGTCACCTGCAGGTATTTTGGCCACCTCCTCTCCCCACTGCTAGTCCTCCTTTCAGCTCCCCTGCACTCAGGAGATAACACAGAGACGACAGGCTGACCATATCATCCCGCTGCAGATGAGACAGGGGCTGCCTGATTAACACCATGCTGGCTGAGGAGGTGGCAGTTCCCCATCACCCTGGGATGATGGGATGCTCCTACCCAGCTGGCAGCTGATCTGCAGCCACAGAGCCTGAAGGAGGGGCGGCCAGACTGCATGTCAGGCACCCACACATTTCACCCGCGCTTACGCCACACGCTTATCGGGGTCAGCAGCACCCGGTCAGGAAGGCAAAAATACTCCACCACACCAAGAAACTAACCCAAACAACCCAAACAAACACAAGATATCAAACCCCTTGGACAAGTGGCTGGTGGGCTGCACATACCAGCAGACTGCAGTTCACATCTTACTCAGCCTCTGCTTGCCCTCAGTGCCACACTTTGGGGGTTTCCTCCCCCAGGATTAGGTATGACCATTCAGAGTGTTTTCTGTGTTTTCTTCTGAAAATCATCAATGAAGCCCCCAGATCACAACACTGTGCCCTGAACTACACTGGTTTTCCTCCTTACTTGGTCCCTACCAAGCCCATGCCCTGCAGCTTGGAAGCAGTTGCCTTAATCTGTTGTATTGCCTCTTGCCTTCCTTCCCCTCTCAGCCTCTAGGGTGCTGAACACTTGCCCAATCCCAAACTCAACAGCAACATCCATGTCCTGCTGGGAAGCAGATGGAAAAGCCTGGACTTCAGGCAGCACAGGGATGATAGGGTTTCCAAGCCAGAGGCAGGAGACCAAGCACCAGCGAGAGCAAGCCCAGGCTCTGCGCTGGGTGCAATGGGAAGCCAGCTGCTGAGCTCAGCACCCTGCCTCTTGCACCACCCACTAGGTTGCCCAAGGGCCTCATACTGTGAGGAAAGCCTGTAAACCAGTTTTACTGGAATTTGTGACTGACTAGTCACCGTAGTGTGCCCCTGGAGTGGGTCTGCATTTGCCTAACCCCTGTGCCAGGGGCCACTGATACCACAGCAGGGTCATCACACACAAGTGTTGCCCTAACTCTTCTCATTGCATCTGCCACTGGGTCCTTACATCCCACTTCCATCCCACCTTGAAGAGCTCTAGCCTCTGTTACCTCCTTGAGCCCTTTGCCTTTGCCTCTTCAGATGATGCCTCCAGCCTCAGCAATAGTCTGCAATTAGGGCTCTTCTGTAATTGCCTGCAGCTTCTCTGCAGAACAACAGGTCAAGTTTACACTGGGATGGGGCTGAACAAGGAGCAGTCACGCCCAGGTCTTCTGTCCTACTAAAAAGCAAGGTGCTTCACCCAAAATGAGAAGGATTAAAGCATTTGAGATCCCTTTGATCTACTCCTGGTTCTCCACATACCATGTACTCTGCCAGTAACTTGCAGTGCTGTTTGCCACCCCTCCAAAACCTGATTTACTAATGCAGCCCAGGCTCAGCTCTTCCTCCATAGGGTTGTGTGTTCACATGGGATTTTTGGAGAGGTGTGGTGAAGCAGATTAGTTCCCTTTCAAACACAAAGGTGGAGCAGGCAGCTGGATAACGACACTGCAGGGCTCCTCTTGCTCTCTGGCCAGGGAATGAGGGATGCTCCCACTGCTTTCCCTCTCCAAGGCCAGAGGGAGAGAAGAGGTCAAAATACCCCCAAATCACAAAGGAATCTGCAAAAACGACCCCCCCCCCCCCCGCCACACTGGATTAGGGCCACAAAGTTTTTCCCTTGAGGAACTATTTTTCTCAGCAAAAGGGGAAAATTTTATTAAGTTAAAAGTTGAAGGACGCAGCAGAGCAGCAGCAGCTGCCACCTTGGGAGGTGGTTCTGGCAGGTGCAGTAGCAGCCTCACAGCTCCTCTCCTGCAGAAACGAGAAGCCCCATGTCTCTGGGCTCCTGCCAATTCAGGTTCTAGAAGAAGCCAAAGGACAGTTATGGAGAGAGCATGATCATGTGGATTCCTGCCAAGGTCTCCTCTTTCAAAAGTCCCAGGCAAGCACATCCATGGCAGAATGCCCCAGAAGCTCCCTCCTATGGCTTGCATGTCTTCTCTGCAGGTCCCTGGGGTGGCACGGAGTGGGGAGTGTGGTCCTTGCCATACATCCCAGAGGGACCATGGAGATGCTTGGAAAAGAGGGAATATGTGCCAAAGGTGGCTGTGAGGCCAGGAGCAACAGGGATGGAGAGGAGAGGGAGATCAGATTCTCTTTTTCAGGTTAGAAAATGCTGGTAGCATAGTAAAAGTTTTCCCCCTCCTCTTCCCCTTCTTCTGAGGGGAAAAAAAATCCTCTATAAAATATACTTTTCACATATAAAATCCTGAAGAAGGTGCATGTAAGGAGCCAGTCCAAACAACGTGCTCAGGAAAGAAGGCAAAAGGGGTCATCAAAAAAGCTTTGGGAGGGGGGTGAGGAGGTTGGGAGGGGTGGGACTCCTCGCCACGGCGGTGTCCCCGTCCCCGCAAGTGAGGAATGGAGCAAATACAAAACAAGAACAGATCAACGAAGAGCAAACCTAGAGAGAGACAAAAGCAGAAAGAGTTTAGAAAGGCTCCGCTGAGCGCAGCAATGCCATCCCTTCTGCTCCCCTGGGAGTCTGACACCCACCTACGCTCCCACTCATCTTGGCACCCACCAGCAAGCACTGGTGGAACAGGGAGACCTTAATCCTGATGGCCATGGCTTCCAAGCAAGAAGCAGATGTGCTCTGCATGACAGGATGCCCTCGTTCCTGTCACTCTGCTTCCCTCCCCAGCTGCACAGGGTGACAGCAGGCAAGCACTGGAGGAGGGCTGAGTCTAGTCAGGGCTGCTCTGATGACAGCCTAAAATTTCTGTGCTGGGACAGGGAAACCACTTCAAAGGCAGCAGAAAATCCCCCGGGTAGCAGTGCATAACTGCCCCCCATGCTGTCCTGGGATTCAGCACTGAGAGGAGCAGGGGGAACCAGCAGCTTCCCTCCCCATCACAGCAGGGCAGCTGGTGTCAGCCACCCGTGCCTGCAGGATATGTCACAGCATCCCCGGTGCTCACCGTTACTTGCTGACACTGTTGCACAGTGACTCCTTCTCCTGCAGAGCTGCCATGGCCAGGCGCAAGTGCTCCTTCAGCTGCTCAATCTCTCGTTCTGAGCGCACCTTGATGTGATTCAGCTCTGCATAGACGTCCTGGTATTTCCCTGAGGCAAATCTCTTGTCCTGCCAGGGAAGGGAGGGCAGTCAGCAGGTTTTAGGGCTGATACTAGAGAGGGGAGCTGAAAAGTGAGCCCAGCAGAATGGCCAGCAGGAGATGAGGGGAGAGCCAGCCTCAGGTTTGAAACCCATCCCAATCTGGGCCATGTCAGAACCCTTTGGAGGAAGAGTGTGAAGGCAGCACTTCCCAAACCCTGGGCCAGGGAGGATGGCAGAGTCATTGGTTCTATAGCAGCAGGAATCTGCAGCACCAGGCTGCAGAGGCAACGTGGGCTTTACCATGGCGAGTGTGCATTTGAGCCAGCTGCATCAGAAACACAAACCCCACCAGAGATGCAGGTGGGGGTCAAAAGGGACCCTATGAAAAGGGCCAGTCCCAACCACTCATATGGCAAAACACTTAAGCCAGCAAGTTACAAACTCCTGGAACATCCCTGAATCTCAAAGTCTCTTTCAGATGCCTCTTTGGCAGGGGTCTTGGAAAATCCATCTAAAGGAGCTGCTGCCAGTGGAGGGAGCAGCACACCCAACAATAGTGCCCAGGGAAACATCCACCCAGAGAGGAGACAACTAAGGGAAGAGAAAGCAGCTGGGTAAGTGGAGTGCTGGACAGGCTTCATCAGGGATTCCCACCTGGGTTTCTGGATTGTCCACACTTACATATACACACATCTGGGGAAACCAGCAGCAAAGTCTCTGTGATGTTTCCCTTGTCTACACCAGCCCACACCAGGAGTGAGCAGGCTTAAGGAGCACAGGTGACAAGGTTTGGCCTAAGCATCCAGTCAAGCTGCTGACATGCACCCTGGTGCTCCCCTCCCTCCCCTCTCCCACTGCTTTCCCAGAAAACACCAACCTTTTGCATCATCTGCAGCTCCTCCCGCAGGCACTGCACCTCTTTCCTTACACACTGGAGCTCGTTCTCCTTCACCCGCAGCAGCACCTGGGCCAGAGAGAGGGAAGAGGAACCAGAGATGACCTCAGAAAGGCCAGCAGGTCCTGGCGCAAGCGCGACGCTGGAAAAGGAAGGAAGGGCCAGGAGGGCTGGGGCAGGAAACGGCGTGAGCAGCCCCCAGAGCAGCGGAAACGTGTTACCTGCTTCCTGCACCGGCCCTGCTGCTCCACCCTCCTCACAACCCCTCCAGGCCAAAAACACTGGCAAGGAGAGGAGACTCCCTGTCTTAAGGTGGGGATGGAGACAGTGGGACAACCCGGGGGAGAACACGACTCCTGTACCTCCAGCTCGCAGGAACTCCGCTCGTTGTTGTGTGGAGAGCGGTCCCCAGAGCCCCTTGAGGAAATAAAGCTTCGCAGCTTCCCAATCTCATCCGAGAGGCGGGTCTGCAGCTCCTGCAGGCAAAGCCAAAAGATGTCAGAGTAGCCATGGCACGGGTCTCTGCCCTCCAGCTGCATGCCAGCCCTACTCCAGTTTAGAGGCCTCCTTGTAACCCCTGGCCCATACATGAGTGGATACACTCATCATATTTAACACCAAGGTTAAGACAAGCTTATCTACAGACCCTTTTATTTTTATTCTCCTTTCTGATGAAAAAATATCACAAGGTAAGAAGTATGAACTGATAGGGAAGTTTTAACAGAGGGCATGTGCTGTGTGAGGGAGGAATGTGCTTTGTGATCCCTGCTGGCAGGGAAAGCCCTTCTCTTGCCTGGTTTTTCCGGAGGAGCTCCTTCCCCTCCTGCTGACAGCGCTGCAGCGTCTGCTCCCGCTCCTCTGCCTTCTGGGTGAGCTCCCCAATTTCCAGGCACTTTTGGGAATACTGCTCAGAAAGCACCTGCAGCTCCCGCTTCAGGGAATCCACATCCAACCTGCAAAAGAGGCGCCAGCTCTTCACCACCCCTCAACCCTCACCGAGTCACCGGCATCGGCTTCCTCACTGCCATGGGCAGCCTATGTCCACATCAGTCATCAGCACAAAATAATGCTGTCCGTGGAGCTTCGGTTCCCACCCTGCCACACACAAGTGCTGTGCTTCTAGGAGCTTCAAGGCATGCAGGAGAAATGGAGGAGAAGAAAAATAAAGAAAACAGAGAGAAGAAGCTATAAGGAAACCAGAGGTGCTATAGGAAAAACAGCCAAGCATGGGATAAACTTCCTCTATAGCCCTAGCAGTCTTGACAGCCACCCCTGGGCACGCAGCACCTCCCACCAAGGAGGGAGCCTGGGAGGTGGCAGGGGGGACAGCCAAGGCATACAGCTGCAGACGGGGTGTGGTGACACTGGCACAGGGCAGCAGGAACGGGCAAGTGAAGCACAAGAGGTGTTTTCTTACTGGTGCTGCTTCTGAAGGGCATCTGAGATCGAGCTGCATTGCTGAAAGCTTCGTGTCCTGCCCAGCTCCTTATTCATCTCCTCTCGGTGAGCTTTCTTCAGTGCCTCGATGGCTGCAGAGGAGAACAATGGGAGAGGGGAGATCAGGCTGTGACAGCTCTGGCACATTTGGGGAGACCATACCGTGGAACTGGATGAGCTCTTGCTGCTGCAGGCTACCAGACCTGTCTTTGCAGATTCCCCCTCCTTCTGCCCTCAGGGCATCCCCCACCTTCTCCACACCCCAGGATCATTCCAATGCACCAAATGACGCCAAGAAGACTAACGCTGGGCAGTGTGGGAGCTCTCTACCATCCCTGCCCACCTACAGGAAGGTGCTGTCCCCTCCCACCCATCCACAGAGGCAGGACCCCATTTTTCACAGCATCTTTAGTATCCCATCTCCCTCATCAGTCCAAACAGTCCCCACAGCCCAGGTCTGAGGAGCACTAAGCTCATGCTCGGAGGAGCTTCAGTCTCACACCAGCAGGGTCAGCAGTTTGTTTCCAGATGAATGGGATGACTGGTTTCTGGCAAGGGAATGTGGGAGAGACAGGAGGAACCCACCTGAGCGGGGGCACAGCTTGGTGTTCGCTCCTACCTGCCGCAGTCGCCGCCGCCTCCTCTGCCAGAAGCCACTCCTTCTCCTGCCGCAGCCGCTCCAGCTCCCGCTGGTGGTGCCTCTGGACCTCTTCCATCACTTGCTGGTGGGATGACTCCATCTCAGCCAGGCTGCGCTCACAGGCCTCCTGCCGTGCCAGGGGAAGAAGGGGTGAGGGACCAAGAGGGCAGGAGGAAGTGCTTGGTCCAGGCACCTGGCTGGGATGATGCTTGCCTTTGCAAACCTCACCCAAACCCAGGGGCATTTTGAGAGAGGTGAGACCACTTCCCAGAAGGGTCTTTAACTTCTGCAAGTGAGGCGGCCCTTTTATCACTGAACACAAGCATCTGATGGGGCCACACATCTTGAAACTCTTTGAGCTTTGCAGAGGAAGAAACATTCCCCTTGATCATCTTAAAACTGGAACAACCAGACAGGAATGTCCCCTGTGGGCCATGAGCTGTGGGAATAATGCACTCGACAGCCCCATCCAGACCCTCCACCAGGCTGCACTGCCTGGCTAGAGGAGGTAACAGTGGGCACCACATCTCAGGCATCTGCCTTTTAAATGAAGCAGCATCCCCTGGAATCAATGAAAAATGAGCCTCTTCTTCTGAAAAGTGATATCCTGCACTTCCCTGCAGCCTGATGCAGGCTGCCAAGGAACCCTCCTGAAAGCCTAATGGTTAGGGATCCTCCTCACCTTTCTAACAGCTCTGAGACCAAGGGAATGGATTCATTTCAGTGCTGAGCACGGTGGTGAACTGGGGTTAACGCAAAGCAAAGCATTTCCCACCTCACAGCTATGCCTCTGCTCTCCCTCCAGATGCTGGCAGCACCGCCCCAAACCCCTCAAGAAGGATTTGTTCACCACCAAACCATGCCAGAGATTATTTTAAAAAGCCAGGACCTCTGAGACATTAGCAGAGAGCCAGGAAGCCATTGTCCCCCAGCAGCCCTGTGCTGTCCTGTTCCTTCAGCCAGTACTAAGGCGAAGGCTGATAAAAAGCACAGGTAGCACACCGTGGGAACATAAAAACTTGCTGGCTACTCCTCCCTGCTGAGATGAGGGAAGCTGGGAAGCTTCACAGAGCAATCAAAGGAGAGGAGAAGGCAAGGGATCAGTTTGGTGATCTGTCCACATACTAGTCATGAACTTTGGCAGCTTAAGAGAGAACTAGCCCTTTGGGGAAGTGCCAAGTCTGGCCTCAGATGTGTAATGCTGGCCTTTTAAGCCAAGTTATTATGAAGATAAGATGCCATTCCTCTCCACCCCTTTTGCATTTTTTTTTTTTTTTTTTTTTACCATAAATGGGCCTGTGAGCTGTAAATATTAAATCAAGATGACAGAGAGATCTGTAACTGGCTAGGCTGGGCACCACAGGCCTTGTGGGCTATGTGGCTAGGTACAGCCAGCGTACTGCAACCGGCTCCACCAGCCCCTACTTCCTTCCCCCTCCAGAATCTTTCAACACGGAGGGCACATCCTGAAATCCCCATAGCATGGCAGAACAGCAGTCTCCCTGCAGGAAACCCCTGTGGGTTGTGACCCCTCTTGCTTTGGACAAGTCCATGGTAGGGGAAAATAAACAAAGAGAAGTGAGAGGCTGAAGAGTGAGAAAACTCTGCTTTGCAGGCTTTCACACACACTGTCCCAGGAAACTAACAGGCTGTGCTGTCAAAGTGACCTTCAGGGCAGCTCTGGCTGGGACAGGAGCTCCCTAGGGCCTGATAGAATGCTTTTAACAAGGGATTCAGGAGCCCATTAGCAAGAACAACATGTGGTGAGCTGCAAACTGCTGGGAATATGTGGGCAGCTCAGCGGGAAGCTGCTGATGCTCTCCCAGGCTGGGAGACGGCTTAGCAGCCAAACCCAGCCCAGAACAGGCCAGCATTGCATCCATGCACAAAGTGGGGCACAGGTCCTGCACCTCTCCCCTAACTCTCCTCCTCCCCATTTATACTTTGTTCCCTTTAAAGTTAGGCAACATGCGCCAGCCTTTATGTAATTAACATTGATTACAAGTGGACTCAGTTTAGGGTCACCATGGCAACCCAATGATTAGCAATACCTGCTCAGTAAAAAGCCGAGTCCCAGCATTTCCCAGTTTGGGACTGGGAGCAACCCTAGGGTCCTATGTCAAGCACCCTGCTCACCTGTGAGATGTAGCCCCTGGGCACATGGCCCTCTCCCTGGGATTTCGCTGCCTCCCGAAGGCTCTCGTTTCGGGCCCGGCAGGACTCCAGCTGTGTCCGCAGTGACTGGACCTGTACCAGAGAGGGGAGAGAGGTGCTCAGCCAAGGAAAAGTGCACGGACAACCAATATGCCACATCCAGGTGCTAGACTTAGGGATGGGAAGGACTGTGAACAGCCAGGGGAGACATCTGCATCCCACAGGAACTGCAGCCTGCCAAGGGACCAAACTGGCAAAGCTGGTCTCAGCCTGGTAAATGCTAGCAAAGTTAGGAGATGTCCTAACTTCCAGAGGTGGATCTGTGCTGAAGGAAGCCACCACTGCAAGGGTAGCTGGGATGACAGATACGTGTATGGCTCCTTTCAAAGGCTGGCAGGTGAGGTGACTTGGGAACAGCCAGAGAAGACAGGCTGCGGATGTACTCCCAGGAAACACAGACTCTACACAAGCAGTTCCACCAACTAACCTATACTGGACCAAAATGTGGCCTGGGGAACTCGTGCAGGCATGTGAGAGCAGCTCTCCGGCTTTGCATTACCTAGTGGCAAGAGCTCCCCTGCACTCAAGAGGTCACAAATGGAGCCAGGAAAAAGGAATCTATCCCTGCACCTCTGCTGCGCCCTTCTGCAGAGCCTGCTACTGCCAGGGACCACACTAAAGAGCCACCAGAATCCCAGTTTGAGAGGCAGGACGCTCTTACCTCCTTTTTCAGTGCTTCACTGGTGTCCCCGTGGCCCCCCTTGCTCTGATTCAGCAGTGTTGTCAAGGGCACCCGTCGCGAGTCCTTCAAAGGCAGGCGTTCCAGCTCCAGCCACTTCTTCTCTATCTCCTCATTCAGCTGGATGCGCTGGTCCTCGGACAGCCGGGGAGCGGGGAGCTCCTGCTCCCCCACCCTGCGGGAACAGTCTCCCGCCGGGCCGTCGCTGTTGGCGACCTTGCTGTCGGGGGTCTCAAACCACTTCCGTCTTTCCTCCGAGCGGACGGCCAGATCCCGCTCCAGCTCCTCGTGCTTGGGAGCTCGCTCAGAGATCCTCAAACTCCCTCTCGTCCTCTGTGGGGACCCCTGATTCCCGGGGTCCTGCGTCAAGGGAGACAGCTCCACGTAGTCAAAGGCATGGTGCTGCCCATCCCCCTTCCAGTGACTGCCCTTCGAGTTCCCTTCGGAGCCTGTCCCCTTCTGGGGGACACAGTTACGGAAGTTCTCCTTATCACAGTCAGAGAGCCTGAAACCAGAGCAGCAGCTGGTGAAGTAGAGGCACTGTGTGGGAAAGGATGCTGGCAGAGGCACCGCCAGCTGCCCAAGGCTCAGCCCTCGCTCAGCCCAGACTTCCAAAACCCCACCCTGACCACAGAGCTAAGCCTGTGGCATCCCATCCCTTGGGGAAACAGGTTCCTCTGCAGGACAAGGAGGTTTCACCCCAGTTCCAGCCACACTGGTGGAGAAACCAGGCTAAACTGATGTGGTAGGGCAAAAAAAAGGGTGCAAGAGTAGGGAGGGCTGATCTGGGAGTAGCCTGATTTTCAGAGGGGCCTTCCTCATCCCTGCTGGCCAGGGGAGAAGGGCAGTGAGAGGGGGGAGGAGCAGCACAGGGCAGCTCTTACTTGGTGACGTCTGGAGCGCTGACTGGGCGCACATTCTTCCTCAGGGCCTCGATCCAGTTGCGCCGGATGCCCGAGGTCATGGCCGAGAGGGTGAAGATGGCATCCTTTGTCTGCAACAGGGAGGTGACAGTGGCCACTTCAGTGCCCAGCCAAGGTAAAAGCAGCTTTCCCTTGCTCCTTGAACCCATAGCCACCCACACACAGGTGGCAGACAGTGTTATAGAGGCCATCTGCTGTCTCAAAGACTGTTGGGGATAGAAGGGGTGACAGGGGAGACACACTCTTTGCAGGGAAGCCCATTACACATCCTCCACAAAAGCATCTCCAAGCAAAGGCAAAAGAAACTTTGCTGGCTCATTTGGACAAATGTGAACCGGTACAATCCAGCAGTTCATGTGTGGAGAGCTGAGCACCAGCACTGGGGTACCACAGAAGGCCACAAAGAAACCCAGACTGTAAAGTACCCAGCTCTGCACATCCACGGAAACAGTGTTTTTTATGCTGCCTTAGCAGCCACCTCCTGCTGCTAGGAGGGGGCTGTACTAGGGCCGGATCCAGGGTACATGTTGTTACTCAGAGCACATTCAGACAGGCTACACTGAGATTTGCAGCACTCACCACTCCCTCCCCGCAGCTCTAAAGAAGCTGCCTTGGCCAAAGGGTCAAGTAAACTCCTGGCGTTTGGCATGGCTCCTGGGCTGCTTCCAGCACAGACTTCAGCCAGCCCTGCAAAGCCTCCTCCTTCCTTTTGCAGGCAGGCAGCACTTGTGTCCCTGAGCACTGCCTGTCAGGACACCATCCCAGCAAAAGGTTTGCAGGGCTTGCCTCTCAGCACGGGGAGTGAGCACTGAGTCCCACCCAGTGTCCCTCGGTGCTGCTGCCCCACAGCCACTCCGTGCTGGACACTCACGTGTATCTGGAAGCCATAGTTGCGCTGCACGGCAAACTCTGTCACGTCTGTGCAGGAGCGGAGGTCGATTTCCCCGTCGAGGTCATCAGCCTGCAAACACGGCCACCCGCTAGGACATGACTGCAAACCCAGCTTTGAGAAAGCCCCCAGCACCTGCTGGCACCCTAACCGAACTGCAGGCCTTCACCCCACAGCTCTCCAGGAGCCAGTCTCAGCTCCTGGCACAGCATGGCCTCTTGTAACCAGAGCAGCATGGATGAAACACGTCAGAAATGCTCAGCCAAGGGACCAGCCCTTCTCCTCACCTCACTGACAGTCCCCTCAAGACTTTGCCACCCCACTGGCATGCCTTAAGACACCCATCCTCGCTTCACCCCTCGGCAAGGAGCAGCTCCCCACCTCCGCAGCCTTTCAGGAGCTACCCCTTCTCCCAGGAGCGTGCTGGACACGGCAGGGATGCACTCCTCTCACCCTGGCCGGGAAGGGAGGGAGGGCTGGGAGAGGCTGGGCTGGCTGTGCTTACCTCCTCCGCGTTCGAGTCTCGGTAATACCTCAGGCTCGAGTCGGTCAGCACGAACCAGTGTTTCTTCCACTGCAGGCGGATCGGGCAGGGGAGGGAAGGGAAGACAGGAGGGAAATGGATATGCAGTTACCAGGGGAAGCATAGGAACAGGGAGGAACACTCTGCACTGTGACCCCTCAGCCTCCTCTTTCCCCCTCCTCCACATCCCTTCCAGCTCCACCTCGTGCCCCTCAGATGGGAGAGGGGTGCCGGGTGAACCTTCCTGCCCATACGCAGAGCGAGGCACCTCTGCCAAAGGCTTCTCCACTGCCCTTCCCAGCACAAGTGATCTCAACAAGCAAGGGTGAAATAAAAGAGCTGCCCAGCGGGTGATCTCTAGCAGCAGGGGCTGGGAGAAGATGCAGACTCCCACCTCAGGCTTACCTCTCCTGGCTCATCCAGGATGGACATCCATCCCTTTTTGAAATTGAGGAGATCTGGCTAGAGAGGAAAGAAGATAACAGAAGTTTATTGCCTTGGAGCAACCCACAGAACGGCTTTTCGTGCCAGGTGGTGGAAAGTGAATCCTCAGTAGCAGAATGACAGTGGGAATAGCCTGGCAATGATTTCAGGAAACCTGTGGGTGCGTAGGACCTGGTGGTGAAGGAGAACTGGATTTAGCTCTCCATAGCAGGCAGTCATTCCTGTAAGAGGGAGCAGGAGATAAGGAAAGTGGTTTAAAAAAAAAATAAATAAAAGGAAAATATGCAGCAGGAAGGTTTCCACAAGGTGCCTCGAAGGTATTCAGAGAGGAGGGGGCAGGGACAAGGACAGTGGCAGAAGGGAGTGCTCTGCAGCTACCCCACAGAGTCTGCCTCAGAGACAAAGTCGCCAAGAAGCAGACACACCTCGTCCAAACCCTGGCCACCTGTGCCCCAGAGCTACAACCCTCCATTAACTTCACCACCAATCATTTATTAGAGGAGTAGCTCTCTGCAAAACAGCTCTCACCGCAAACATACAGGAGGCACTTCAACAGCTGTGAAAACAGGTTGCCCTTAAATGATGTGCTCGAAGGTAGAGATGAAATCGGAGTCACAAACAACACTTGACCTTCTCCAAGACTCAGTCCTCTCTGAGATTCTGGGGGCTCCTCTTACCCAAGCTCTTTCTGCTCCTTCCTGCTGCAGAGCCTGCCCTCTGCTCGGCCTCAGCCACATCTACCAAAGACGAGGATGAGCAAAGATCACCCAGATCACCCTGTGCTAGAAATAAGTTTCCCCCTGCTCCCCTTCTCCTCACCTCATGACACTGCTGTGGCATTGCAACCCGTTTATCTCCCTCCCAAGGTGAGGCAACAGAGAGCTGACTCAGGTGAACCTCTCTCCCTAGCTTTGCCCTCAGACAAACAGGCTCGAGCTGGTCCCTCCTCCCAGTCCTGCTGGATCTGGAGAAGTTGCACCACCAAGTAATTCCGTCCAACCTCTTCTCCCTAGGAAGCCACAGTTTGCTGATCTGCCCCTTCTTCTGCAGCAGAACCAGGTGGGGACAGTGCCAGAGCTGGACCTCCCAGTAGTCTGTAACACATCTGCCAGCCCTGGGCAAGCCACCAGCAGTCCCCATGTGCCACAACCACCACCAAAGACAGAGCTGGTGAGAAGAGGTGGCTTGGCAAGCCAATGGCTACTCTACGCCCCCTCATCAAGTGCAGTGGCCAGCTGTGACAGCCCACAAGCCCAGCTCCTTGCTAGGCTGAGCCTTCCCCTCGTTTCACCTCCCTGAGCTCTGCTCTTGTGTTCCACCCAAGATTGTGGGGTGGCAAGAGCAGAGTATGTGCCAGCCTGCCTTGGCACTCCAACTATTGGTTTGAGCAGGAGTGGTGAGGCCTGCCAAGGGGAAGGTCATCAGCTGCTATGGCTTCAGGCCTGGCCAGAAGTGTCCCCAGGCTGCTTGGGAAGGGAAAGAAACCAGCGTGAAAGGACACCAGAGTCTCCCCTGCCTGACCTCCCACTGAGATGATGGGTGCTGTCAGCAGCTGGGATACGAGGGGGACAGAAACATCTCTATCCCTCAGGACCTGGATGTCCCATCAGCCCTGCTACCACACTGAAAAAGCACCCCAAAAATTAATTATTTCCCTGTGGCAGCAGCTCCACCCTTTTTCCCATTATGCCTTCCAATCCGGTGACTTCAGCTCGGGCTCCAAACTGGGAGCGGCAAGAGGGAAGGAAAGGAGGCAAAACGTCAAAGCACAGCCTCCCTCCCTCCTGGACACATGTGCTCTCAGCAGAAGAGAGCCAGGCAGGCTCTGTGGAGGCAGAAAAACAATGTAGGGAGAGAGGAAGCAAAAGGATTCCTGGCTGGGCCTGTTGTACAATTCAGCCGGGTCTTGTCTTTTTGAGGATTTACAATTCCAAAGCATTAGGTGCCAAAATGATTAACAGTAATGGGATGTAGGCTACAGGGAAAAGCAGCAACAAAGTCCTGCCAAAACTACTGCCCCCCAACGCAGCACTGAGGCCAGAAAATCCCCTGAAGGGTTTCTTCCCAGTGGGTGAATTGCACAGGGCTTTTGTTTTCCCTGCCACCCCCAGATGCAGAGCCACAGCTCTGGAATTGGCTTTGAACTATTCTTTTCATAGCAGGGCTGGTACGGTAGGAAGAGGCATCAGTTTATGCACAAATGGCTTAGTCACTTTTGTCCCCAACCTCACAGGCAAATCCAGCTTCCTCATCCAGAATAAACTGCTCAGAATACCGGCAGAGAAGATAGCGGGGTTCAAACCAAAGCCCCCATCCAGAGGAAACAGCCCAGCAGTGGGAGGAGGAAACGTCCAGGAAAGCCCAACTGCAGGGAGAGATCCGGATGCCGGAGATGCAAGGATGCGGCAGGATGCACCCCTGGCAAAATGCACTGCCCTGCAGCACAGCTCAGGTCTGCAGACAGCAAGGCTCCAGCTCGGGAGGAGGCAGCAGCAGTTTTACATTCAGCCCCGCAGCTGGCCAGGTAGAGGTACCAGAGGAGGTTCCAAGCAGCCAGGGACATAGGGGACATCTGGAGTACTGGCTTACAACAGCAGGTTAAGGAGAGGCAGCTGCTAGCTCTGTCTGAAGAAGGGCTACAGGGGAGGTGATAACAGCCTGCAAATATCTGAAGAATGTAAACACCAAAGAAGGAAAGGGGATGGGGTGGGAGCAAACTGGGTGGTACAGAGGCGCCGGGATGGAGAAGTGGAGGGGAAGAGGCTGTGGCAGACTGAGAAAGCTGTGTCCAAGAGGAGTGATGGGATTATCAGGTGTACTCCTATTGCCAGCCTCTGCCATCACAGTGTCTCTTGCTCTTCCCAATCCCAAAAGCTGCTCTGGACCCAATGTCTTGGAGAGCAGCTTCCCTTCACCTCTGAGAGCTCACAAGAGGGGCTCTCAGCCTCCCAGAAAGCAACGTCTCCTCTCCTCCAAAAAGGGAACCCGCTCCACAAGGCGCAGGCCTAAGGCCAAAACCAAACTGCTCTAGCTCAGTTTGGTGGAGAGGAAAACTGCTCCCAAGCTGGAGCACACATGGAGCTCCCAAGGCTATACATGCCGCAAAAGCAAGCGGACAACAGGCCCTCCCTTTCCCACCACCCCCGTGCCTGCCTTGTCACCTCTGCTACCCTCTCGGCTCAGCAGCCTTCCCCCTGGGGCCGGCTACCGTCCACGCCGGGGAAGGCTTGGCCGCAAGGGTGGGACGCTCCCTGCCTCCAAACCGCAGCTGGTTCCTGCAGGGAGCAGGAGCTCCCCACGCCCGGGGAGATGCGGATTTCGCACTCGACTGCGGTCATCGGTGCGGTGAGCTCGGCAGGCCTCAGCCCGCTCCACGCTTCCCCGGCAGCGGTACCGATGCCTATGTAGGTGGGGTCGCGCCTGCCGGTAACGAAGCGTCTCTAGAGAGCGGCCACGGGGAGCCCGGCGGTGATGAGGAAGGGAGGCAGGAGGTACCGGATAGCCGCGGGGGCCAGAGGTGCCCGGTGCGGGCAGGGAGCAGAGGGACCCGGGGAAGGCGGTGGCTGACAGCCGAGGGTCCCGCCGCTACCCCGCCCCGCCTCAGCCCCGCGGGGTCCCTCCGGGGTGAGCCCCGGCCGAAGGGGAAAGCGAGAGGCTGGCTGGAGGACTCCCCGTCCCGTCAGTCCCGAAGCCCGGTTCCGACTCACCGTCATGGCGGGGGCGCCGCGGCCGGCGGCGGGGCCGGGGTCGCAGCGGGGCCGAGCGCTGGCGGCCAGGGCGGCTTCAGCGGCCGGGCGGCTTCCGCGGCCACACCATGCCCGCTCCGCCGCTCGCCACACGCTCACCTCTCGACTTTCCTCCCACCTTTTTTTTTTTTTCTTCTTCAAATTAGAAAAAAAAAAAAAAAGGAAAAAAGAAAAAAAAAAGACAAAAAAAACTTTTCTTTCCTTCCCTCAAACTTCCTGGGAGGGCCCGGGCAGCCCAATGGCAGCAACTGCCACCGCCCCGGCCGCCCGCAGCCAATGGAGCTGCCGGGGCGGGCGAGGCCGCCGGGCCGCACGCAGCGGGGAGGTGGGTGAGGGGGGGGAAGCGGCCCCCGGGGCGACGGGACGGGACGGGAGGGGGAAGCTGCTACGGCTGAGCCGCGTTCCCCACCCTCCTCCCTTCCCCGAACAAAGTTGAAGGCCAGGGAGGGACGGGCTGAGCCGCTGCGGCCCCAGGAAGGGCCGGCCGGGAGCCCAGCCGCAGCCCGGAGGCAGGCGGGGGTTTCTCTGGGGCAGGGATTTCGGCGCTAGCGGCACGTGCGTACACACGCTCACCTTCGCTGCTGAAGCCGCTCCGTTTTAACCCCCGTTTCCCCAAAAGAACTCGATTTGCAATCTTGCCCGAGGTAGCAAGTGCAGGGGGGACTCTGGTGCCCCCAGAAAGCCAGCTCACATTGGGATGGGGGCTTACTAGAGAGGGTCCCGGTGGAAAAAGGGCAGGGTCTATGCACCACCAAGTGCAATTGCAACGAGGCAATGCTTCTCACCACCAAAGGTGCCTGGCCCAGAGCCCTTCACTGAAGAAACCTGGGATAGGTGGGGTATCCAGCCCTCAGTTATGCAGGGCAGCTCAGGTCTTTGGGCTCCTCTGTGGCCTGGGGCGGGGAAGCGATGTCACCCATTTCAAGTTTCAGAGGCCTTTAGGAGCTCCTGCCCAGCTGCAGCTTGTCCTTACCTAAAGCATACAGTCAGATGCTAGCAAGGGACAACCTGACCAAGAAGAGTGACACAACACAGAAGGGATGAAGGCAGGGACTTGGGCATAGCTGTCAGCTACATGGGTTCCAGGGACACTCTCTGCAGCCCTCCAAAGCCACTCTTGTGCCATTTTTGGTATCTCAGGAACACCAATGCAATTGACCAGATCAATGCCTCAGTTTCCCCATGTAAGAAATGGGCAAAGAAGGAAGAGAAGGGGGGGTGTTAGTGAGTGTGGTGTCCAGGAGGTCACAGGAAGCATCACCCTTGCTCACATGAAGTGCTGGAGACCAAGGCACTGCCTGCAGTGAGCTCCAGTGAAGGGCAGCTGCCCTGACTCGCCATTCCCAGGGCATGGCCCCTACCTTGTTGCGCTTCTCACTGGCATTTGGATATGGCTGTGGGCTTCCCAAGGAGCCAGCGCTGCTTTGCAGTGGGAAGGTGCCTCCACCCAGCTGGGGCTGCAGAGGAAGAAAGCAGTGGCTGAAGCCTTGGGGGGGTTTAGTCCTCCCTCCTCCCAGTGCCAGGTAGACAGAGTGGCTCCCCTGGAGAAGCAGAGGATCCAGGGGAGCTGGAGTGTGCAGAATTGCAACCCAGGAGACCCACCCTCTCTGTGCTTGCCAGTTAAAAGCCTGGCAGGGTCCCCATCAGCTTTGGCTTCTGCCCTACTCACATGGTAAATGGGAAGTCTCTTGTTCCCCCAGTCACTTTCCAATGGCTTCTCTGGGTTGTTCGTATCTTCTTGAACATGCTCGGGACCCTTCCAGTCATCCTCCAGCTGCTGTGTTGGACTCTCAGGCCTTTTCCAGCTGTCATCTGGCCGCAGGGCTATGTTCAGACATCTAGCAGAGCTTTTCCAGTCCTTTTCCAGCTGGTGCATCAAGTCTGTGTGGCACATGGCCTTTTCTTGGTGCTTGCAGTCATCCCATGCCTGTGCTTGGTGGGCATCCACACGACCCCTCCAGTCCTGCTTCAATGGTCGTGTTGGGCTTGCAGGGCGCAGGGGCTTCCCTTGGCCTTTCTGGTCACTGCTGGCACCCTTCCCAGGGTGGGAGGGTGGCAGTTTTTCCCGGAGGCCCTTCCAGCTGCATTCAGATGACTTCCTGGGCCCCCCAAGGTACAGTGGCTGTCCCAGCTTTGCCCGTTGCCTCTCACCCCCCTGCACTGGGCTGGGAGGGGAGATCTCCTTTTGGCTTCTCCATGAGCTTTCTGTACATCTCCCGGGACTGAGGGACCTTGGTGGTGGCCCTGCCTGGCTCACCCCACTGTTACTTGAGCCCCTTCCAAGGCCTGTGGGGTGCAGGGAGTCTCCTTGTCTCTTCCTCTCCAGGGCTTGCCCTGATGCCCCAGCCTGCCACGTGGCTCGGCCCCTCTCTGAAGCTGTGGGGCGGCCAGGTTCCCCTCGGTTCCTCCAGCTTCTCTCTGAGCGACAGGGAGGGCTCAGAGGCTCCCCTGCCCTCCTCTCTGACTGGCAGGCTGGGCTTGCCGAGCGTGGGCTCCGGCTGCCTCTCTCCAGCAGCCAGCTGGGGCTGGCAGGTTGCGAGGGGTCCCCCCGGATCCTGCTGGCCTTCTCAGGGTGTCGACCTGGGCTGGGGGAACACAGGGGCATCTTGGGGTCTCTGCTGCGTTGCTCGGGGTGCCAGGAGAGCCGCTGACCCTAGGCACATGGGGAGAGTGAGCTGAGAGTCCTCTTAAAAAGAATAAATGCTGCTGAGTGGAAACAAGATGGGCTTCGGCCTGAGAGACAGTTTGGTTAAGTGGTTCCCCCAACAGCAATTGCATCCCCATGCACAGAGCCAGCCCATACCAAGGGATGTGGTTTAGTGGTGGCCTGGCAGCTCTGGTTAAATGGTTGGACTCTATGATCTTGAAGTTCTCTTGCAGCCTAAATGATTCTGTGATTCCATGAAGAGAAGCCTTTGTCACCCAAAGGGTGAAAGGGCTGCTACCACTTGAGAGGCAAGGGTTCCATTCTATGGCAGGGGTAGGGCTGGGAATAGAGGGAGGGGGGAGTAGAGGAATGGAAGAGAGAAGCACATAGTAGAAATGGAGGAAAAAGTGGTAGGATAAAGTAACTCAGCTTGGGGACCTGGGATGGGGTCTCACTACACAGCCAGGCCTCACCTCCCTGGGCAGGCTGGGGCTGGACTGTCTCCGAACGAGGTGACCTTTGCTGGGTGGCACCGGGGTCTTGCCATCAAGCCGGTCCACACGGCCTTCCTCCAGGGCCTGGAAGGCCTCCAGGGTCTCTGATTTCCTGCAGGCAGAGACAGAATGTCCAGCTGCTGTGAGCCTCAGCTCAGAGGCAGAACCCCTGTGGACCCTGCTCTACTGAAGCCTGACCCCACAGAACTCCACCTGTCCCAGAAACCACATGCACCATAGCCTCTTCCTGTCCCCATCTCTTCAACCACCTTAGCTTCTGTGTTTGGATGACTCACCCATGTCATGTTCACACTCTTCCTTAAGCTTCCCTCCGTCTGGTCCTTCACATGCCACTCACCTGCACAGGACACTTCCCTGGTCCCTATTTATGTTCTCTCCTGCCATGTGCCACCAACACTTGAGCACTCTTACTTCTTCAGCAACAGTCAGCACTGGCTACTCTTTGCATCCCCTGTCCTGTCCTGAGTGGATTCTACAGTGGACCCTGGATCTCTGGGGAGCCACTGTTGCTGGGATGGGGGACCACCTTTTTCCTGTGCCCTTTCTATGTCTTGTCCTGCTCCACAACTCATTCTGCAGCTTCCAGGAGGTGGCTGTGAGGATGAGGAGGGTGGGCTCCTCCCTCCCCCTCCATCAGCGCAGCTTTGCTCCACCTTTCCAATGTCTCTAGCTGCCTGTGTGCCACAATGGGGGAGCTCCCAAGGCCAGGAGGCGCTGATCCTAAATCCAGCCTTTGCTTTAAGGGAAATTTAAGCACAGCTGAAAGCTGAGCTTTGCCATCTAGCCCTGCTTGAAGCTGGGGGCGCCCTGACAGCTCTGGGGTGGAGTCACGACATTCATTCCTCCCCCTCTGACCACTGTGGAAACCCATTGCTTCTCACCTGCGCTCACAGCCAAATATCCTCTCCACCTCCACCCGGCCGGGGCTGAGCGTGCGGGAGCTGCAGCGGTCGACAGCACCCTGCTGGCTGAGGCGCTTGGGCTTAGGCAGGTCTGCCAGCACCGTGTACTCCTGCCTCTCCAGCCCATGCCGCCCCTCCATGCCCCCACCGCTGGGGTGCCTGCGGGGCTCCCGAGCCCGGGAACCAGCGAGGTGCCCGCCCCCACCCAAGGGCGGCGTGGAGCCGGCAGCAGCGCGCAGCGGGGTGGACATGGAGGACGGGTTGGTTTTACGGTGCTTCGGCCAGCTCTCCTCGGGTTTCTGGCTGGCAGGACGGTGCTCTGGGACGGGGAGAAGGCCGTTACTGGGGGAGGCACGAGCGACGCGGGATGCCACCACGTCCACAGCAAAGCAGGTCTTCGGAGAAGAGCTAGAAATGGTCCAGGAGGGTAGAGATAAAACCCAGACTCCCACTCCAGGTGGGGTGGGAGCACTGGGACACAGCATTGTGAGCTGAGGGCATGCCAAACCATGCGGTCAGAGAACATGCAGGAGACCCGCAGCACACAGAGATGCCATCTCACGGACTCTGGGCCTCATCCCTTTGCAGGGTGCCCAAGGAGGTGTTGAATGCCTCCTGGGACCAGAACTGGCTAAAGAGATGTTATATATAAACAGAGATGTGCTGTGAACACCAGAGATCCCCAGGTGGAAAGCAAACCAGAACTCAGATCTCACACAGGAGCAAACCAAGTGTACCTCTTTTCAGTGGGCAGATTTCTTTCCTAAAGCCCTGGGCCTCAGTTCTCACCCAGGATCCAGAGGGAACGGACTGAGCCCACCTGGGTCTGTCTGCCTGTGGGGCTTGTGGCCATACCTCCTCCTTGTGGCCTGCATAGCTGATCATGTCCCATTTGCCTGATCCCAAAGTATTGTCCCACAAACGGGTCATTTCCCTGTCCTGGGAGACAAGATAGGGCAGATCTCTGCAATGGGGACTGGTAGATTTTGTGGGCTGTAAGGAGGTGAGAAGCTATATGAGAACTTACAGCCCAGTCAGCCTAATGCAGTTGGTAAAAAGGAGCCAGAAGAGGAGATGGGTGACTGTAAGATTACCCCAGCCCAACAGCAATGGGCGTGTCAGGAAACAAAGTATGAAAGTCCATATGGGGGAATCCAAGAGCAAATCTCATGTGCTTTTTAGGAGGAGAGCCTCTTTTGAGGAGACTGTGGGTCTCAACTGATCTCCCCTTGCTGCTCAAGACCTTATCAACATGCCCAGCAAAAGCTGCGTTGAAGAGCCAAGGGGACTGGGGAGATCAAACTAACCCAAACCACGAGAGATCTCACCCTGGCGAGCGCGGAGTTGGCGTCAGCACAGGTGCTGGTGTCCGTGCCGGTTTCTCTGTGCTCACCCTCAGCTCCAGGGCTGAGTGGGGGATATTCCCTGCTCTCGTGCCAGCTGTGGGGCAGGGAGAAAGGACAGCTGGTGGTCAGCACAGCCCGCAGAGCTCAGGGGCAGATGGCAGCACTGGCAGACCAAGCCACACCATCTCCCTCTCTCCACTGGATGGGCGGAGGCTGGCAGAGCTCATCCTGGGATCACCAGCCTTACTCTAGAGGCAATGAGGAGGGACAAGACTCTTTTGGTGGCCCTCTAACCTCTCCCGGGACAGCTAAGAGGAACCCAGTTATAGGGGATGGGAGGGGATTTGCTCAGCCCTTTTTCCCCAGGCATCAGTGTGCAGGACATCGGGGAGAAGGCAGCTGATTGCCCCCTGTTTGGCTTCCCACTCCCCCTCCTCCATTCTTCCCACCGACGGGGCTGGCCGGAGGGGCACAGCTCCCAGCTGGTACTTACCTCTGCGTGCCCTCCACTGGGCCCACGCACACGTACACCTCACACTGCGGGGCTAAGATGTGGAGAGCATCCCAGGGCCCACCTGGGTCTGCATTGCTGCCAGCGTCACAGCCCCAGCTCTCTGTGGCATGCTCCTGTGAGGAACAAGGGGGTGCGGTGGTGCTGTCAGCGTGGCGAGGAAAAGGAAGAAAGCTGCCCTTCAGAAACGTCTGCTTCTTCTACCTCTTCCCAGAGCTGCCTGGCCTCTGAGGCTCTTGATGCTGCTTCCAGCCCATCATTGAGTTTTTTTTTCCTACTTCAGGAGGCCAGAGAGGCCCAGCATGCTCCTATTTGATGCTGAATGCTGCAGTATCCCAACAACAGCACGTGTGGATGAAGGCTCGGGGAATCTGCCTCCCGGCCCCCAGTCAGGGTTATGCTGCTGGCAGCCTCTCTCCCTTGCTGTCTGGATAGCCCAGGCAGAGGCAACAGAGCCGAGAGAGAGAGAGCTTTTTGCAGAGGAGGCTGGAGCCCCAGCCCCTGCCTCTCTGCCAGAGCTTGCAGGCATCTCAGCATCCTCCCCAGCCCTGTTACCTGAGGGGCTTATAAGCAGCAGTGGGGGAGGCTCCAGGGAGCCTGCTGTCCGTGTCGCTTTCCCTCCGGCATCTCAACCACACCGGGATTCACTCAGAGGCGACAGCTCTGAGCAGATCGCGGGCAAAGGGCTGAGGTAACCTTAGAGGGCCCTGGGCCAGGGGGAGAGAGGGAGAGGGCAAGAAAGAGAGAGGGAAGCTCATTACTATTTCATCATCCCAAGCCAGTCGCTCCTGGAGGAGGCGAAAAACACGAAACCCTGGGCGAACATGAAACCAGCTGTCGCCCGGCCAGGGGCAGCCAAGCAGCTTGTGAGTCCAGCCCTGTGCCAAAGCACCATAGTGAATCGAGGTATCTGGAGCAGCCCAAAGTCCTGTGAGATTTATCCCACTCCTGCCTTCCCCTCTGGCAACAGCTCAATGCAGCTGCCCCAGGGGGAGGACTCAGCCCTGGCCCTAAGCCAGGGGGACCACAGGAATATCCACCAGGACCATATTTTAGGTGAGGCAAGCTGTAAATACCAACGGGCATGAAGCAGAGATTAATACAGAGCAGGACCCTGCTCTGCCCATCTTCCCTTCTTGTAGCTTTGCATCAGTGACACCCCTGCTTTTCCTTCTAAGACCTATCAAGCCCCTTGTACCTGGTGTCCAGCCCTTTCCTGCTAAGATGGCTTCCAGCTCTGGCCTCAGCATGGTGAAATTATGGATTCCCATGCCTGAGAAGACCCTCTTCTCATGCAGCATTCTCCCAAAGACATCTAAAAAAACTGGGCTGAGCCTTTGTTTTAGGGATTTCAATCTCTACAAAGGCATGTGGAGTCCCAACAAGTAACAAAGGGGCTCTTAATGATGTATTCACAGCCTCCAGGTGGGATGGAGGAGCTCACCTGGATAGTCTGCTGGTGAGCCTCTGCAGCTCTGAAACAGTGCTGGCACAGGCTCTTTGCAAATACGTTGGCTTCAAAGTTCATGCAGGGAATGTCATCTACTGAACCAGGCATTGTCCATAGCAGGAATGAAAGTCTTTGGCCGATGGACAGCTGGCAAGGGGCAGCCAGGAGGAAAAGGAGGAACTGCAGCAGAAGACCAGGGCTCGCCTCAGGCTCCTGTGGAAGCAGGAATGTTATTCCCAGACTGTCATTTGCTGCCTCAACTGGCAATACCAAACTCAAAGGGCATCCAGGTGCAAGGTGATTGGTATGATGCATATAGATTATAAAAAGGTATACTCCAGCAGGGACCTCTTTTAGAAGGAGGCACTGCACCATCAAATGACTACTGACACCACTCAGTTTGGGAGTCCCTGCAAAAAAAGGGAATGATGCTTACATGCTGCTATTTTGCTTGATGGAAGTTTTCTTCCTTCAAGCTCTCTTAAAACACCCAAAAAACAAAACCTTTCTTTTGAACTATGTTGCTCATAGGAGGGAGAGCTATAAGCAGCTTAGGAAATTTGGAAACCCAACTGAGATTCTTCCCAAACTTGTTGATTCTGTTAAATTTCTGAGACCTGGAGGGTGGTTGAATGCAAAACTGTGAAGGGTAACAAGCACTGCTAGAGCAACAGCTGGGTCCCACATTTCTGTCCTGGCTTTCAGCAAGCATCCTGCACACCATCAGCTCTTCTGTCCCAAAGCGCTTGGGAGCAAGTCTTTAGATTTAAGGACGTGGTTTGTGCTGGGAGGGCTCTGCTTAACTTGTCTGAAGGAGGTACCAACAGAAGGATAGGAAGCCAGTGTTGAGATGAGTCCAGCATCCCTAATGTGGACATGCCACTGCTTCCCTAAACATGGTCACTTGAGTCAGAGCAGCTGATCAAGGCTACATCTGCTCCCCAAAACAATCAGGGCCAACTGCCAACGCCAAAACCAAGCTATAATATTTGTTTGTCAGGGCACTCATTTGCCATACAGCAAACTGCACCAGTGCCTACCTTGCAGCCTCCACCCTCACACCAGGGCATGTTTCTTGTCTCGTCCACACAGAACACCAGACAGGACCCTAAGCACTCACCTACCAGGGATGCAGTACGAAGCACCGCTACATTGCTACCCACCCCCGTCTAAGGAGTGGCACAGTGGCTGGAGCCCATGGCACCCCCACTGCCTGATGGGCAAACCATTGTTCCCCACACCCTTTGGAGCCTACTGCCAGGACAACACTGCGATCCCCAGGGCCTCTGGCATGCACACAAGCATGCAGCCAGCCATCCTCAGTCCTCCCAGTGCCCCCAGTACCTCAGCTTCCCTACGGCTCCCAGCACCTCGCCGCCCGCCGAGCTCCCCCCTCAATGAAGCTCGTCGTGGGAACCGCGGGGTACGAGGCCCCTCCCCTCTCCCTCCCATTGGCTGCCACCGAGCAGGGATTTGAATATCGCCCTGTGATTGGCTGGCGCGGCGTGGGGTTATGGCGCCCACGGGGGCGCGCACCCACGTGTCGGTGTCAGCGGGTGGGCGATCGATCTGCCCGGCCTTGGCCGCCCCGCGACTGCCCGCCTTGTGTCCTCACACCTCGGCCGCAGCTGCCACCCCAGGAGTTAGTTAACCCGAACCCCGAACAGGTAACAAAGGAGTGGACTCCTCTGCAAGCACCGAGAGAGCCGAAGGCCACCGTGTCCCCAGCACAGCTCCGGCAGGAGCTCACCTCCATCCGCAGCACTCCCCAGAGGTCTGTCTAACCTGGCTTTCGCCTGCCAAGAGCAAGCCCTGCCTGAGCCTCGCTATTGCTGATGAAACATACTTCACTGCTCCCGCTACAATTCAACCTCATTCTCTCCCTGTGGAAAGTTTAATTTCATTTGTTTACCTGTTGAAAGCAGTTTGCAATCTACTCTTCAAACTTGTCTTTCCCAGAAAATTCCAGTTACTGAGCTCCCTTGGTCCCCAAAAGTTCTTGTCACTCTGCCAGTAACTCTTTTTTCCTCCAGCTCATTTCTGGAAGCAGCAATGGGACCCTAGGAGGTGCAGCCTTCAGCCCAATATGAAGTTAAGATCAATAAATGCCTTGCACTGACAACCACACAGCTCGAGCACCCTCTGCAAAGGTGCCTCCTTTGCATCGTGCTCCTGCTTTTCTTCCACCCATCTGACCTTTCTCACTCCCAGCCTGGCTTTGATCCTCTGTAATCCCAATTATATTTTTGTGCATGCATGTGTGTGGAATGGCAGCCCAGCCAGTGAGAGCCAGCCCACAGCAGCATCTCTCCATGAGAGCCCTCAGGCACAGGTGCCTGGCTGCAGTCAGGCGGGCAAAGCTGAGGTGTAGGCTGTGGGAAGGGCAGTGCACAGGGAGCTTCTTGGCTCTGCTTTTCATTTTTGGAGCAGTGGCTGCACTAGCACGTTGCTTTTTGCTGTATTTGGAAGTGGCCTCCCTCCTGGACAACTGGATTTTTTTTATAAGCAGATGGGGGTGGGAAACCTACAAAAAAATGTTCAAATCAAAGGGAAGCAGCAAGTAAGAATTTTAAGTCACAGTCTGATATAAACCCCGCTGTGTATGCAAACACTGAGCACAACAACTTGCCTGTGGGAGCTCATATCCTTGTTCCAGTATACCCTGGGGTAACCTGACTGAACACCCTGTGTGTAACAAAGACAGTGGGCGAGGGCCAAGTCAGTAGTTTACATCACAAAATAAAGCTGCAATCGATCAAATGGAGAAATCAATAGTGCAGAGAACAATCCTGATGGTTAATGCCCAATAGGATTTAACAGTTCTGTTCTCAGTTTTTTCCATATGCCTTTTTTTTTTTTTTCCCCCTTTTTCTGTGAAAACACAACTTCCAGCAGGAACTGGAAGCTTTCAGAACATGGAAGAGGCTGTTGATTTCAGCTGACACTTGAGGAAGGCTCAGGAGTTATTAGGGCCATGGAATCAGCAAACTGAAACAGAGATTCTTCTAAATCACCTGTCAGGAAAATAACAGACACCTCAGTGCTATTGAGGTCACCCTTAACATCCTGTCAGGATTACAACGAGATTAACAACGAGTGTTGTCCCAACGACTGAGCTATGCTGCCTACAGGCTGCAGAGGGCAGCCATAGTTCACGCTTCCACAAACACAGACTGTGTTCTCTACCCATCCCTGCTCCAGAGCAAAAGCCTGGGGTGGGGAAGTGCAAGTCATCTTTTGTCCATTGTCACTCCACAAGGCAGCGTGTCCCAGAGCAGGGAAAGCTGCTGTACAAGCCAGTCCAAGGCTGTCACAGGCTCCTGCAGCTTTGCACTGCTATCCCTAGTGTGGTACACCATGCCAAGGGGAGCTTCTCCTACATGCCTCTCAAATCCAACAACAGAACAGCTCTAGAGCTTGTAGTACCCAATCCAGAACAAGAAACCTTCTGTGCTCCACACATGGCACCTCTTGGGACATCTCATAGGAGATCCAGTCCAGCAACAAGACTGTTGGCCTTGCCTTTGAGTTGTGCTTGCAGCTCTGAAACAGCACGAGGTGAAGCAGAAGATGGGTGAAGGGGACACAATAAAACCCCATGAGCTTTCTCCAGTGACCTTTAAGGCAGTGCACGAGAACTATTTTGGAGGTAACCACACCCTGCACTTCCACAAATTGACCCAGGTTATTGAGCATTGGAGCCTAAGAACTCAGCCCAGGATAGGATGCAGGGTCCAGCCAGGTACATGAAGCACCATGGGATGCATCCACTTCCCCACCATTCACCTTCTCCAGAAGAGTGGTGCAAAAGGACCTCATTCCTCACCACAAGCACATGTGACCCAGCTCCCCCAGAACATTCTCTATCAACTGTGGAGCTGCTGTTGGACTGTACCTTCTCCCCATCACTCTTTGAAGAACTCTGAAGCACACACACGTGCACACTCCCAAGAAACTGTGGTGAGATACATTAGGCTGGTGTCCTTAGCTTTAGCAGCTGGTAGCCATCATCAGCACTGCTGATGTTCCTCCAGAGGCCTCAGACACTGGTTTACTCTTTCCCCTCCCCTCCCACTCCTGGCATGGGGAATCTGTGTGCTCACCTCTTGCTGGGTTGCCAATTTTCTGGTGTGGGTTTTGGCCACACAGGCCAATTCTTCCCCTGTCAGTCCCTCACCAGCACACACGTGGCAGCAGAGTAGGCCTGGCTGACAAAGGCAGCCTGGCCCCTGTCTCCACATACTCCAGGGCAGAGGCCAGCAGGCTGCCTAGGGCTGCCCTCCTCACAGGATTGTCATAGTTTTGGCACCCATATTCCTCAACCCCAACTATGTAAAACCCCTTTCACCCCACCCCTTCTGCTGAAGGCATCCATACTGAAGAAAACCCCACACACCAAGGTCCAAGAAGAAGGGAAATGAACAGCTGATGACTGCAGCAACCCCAAGGTAACAGGCAGCCCTGCTGCTCCCATCCCAGAGAGGGCCACACACAGGCAGCAAGGGCATGATGGCATTTCATACTCCTCTTAGCTATCAAAGTTAAGATCAGCACATTCAGCAGGCAATAAAATGAGCCATTCCCACTCTGGCTAGCTCTGGGTTACTGCAGCAATAGCTCCTTGCTTCTCCCTTTGCCAAGTACCAGGGGATTTCAATAGCCTTTAAGAACCAGGAATCATCTCCCCTCTTTCTGGCTGCTACTGGTCCTAGCACAGCTATTCTCCTTCAAGTCACACTCACTTTTTATCTTAGGAAAATGACTTAATAAAGATTTATTCACATTGCCAAATTTCATCCTGACACAGGTACCAAACAAGTACCCTCTGCGTTCAGGTGGGTCACTGAAGAAGCACATGAGACAAGATGACACACTCTGTGGCAACTATAGAACTGCTAGGGCACTGATGCACAAGTGGAAGCAGAACTCCCCCAAGCCTCATAACCTCTCCTGATGCTGTACCTGCTGCACTCCACCCCAGATCCTCTCCTCTTCTAAAAGCCAAGCATTGGCCCTGGAAGAGGAGGACCAAGGATGGAAGGGTTACACCAAACAGAAAATAGGACCCCCAGGTGAAGTTGTAGAGCCT
This sequence comes from Corythornis vintsioides, assembly GCA_025447755.1. Classification (NCBI taxonomy): domain Eukaryota; kingdom Metazoa; phylum Chordata; class Aves; order Coraciiformes; family Alcedinidae; genus Corythornis; species Corythornis vintsioides. The sequence goes on from JAOEGS010017604.1 coordinate 29,356, forward strand.
CTGTGGCACCCACTTAGCTGGAGATCACTGCAGAAATAAATGGGTAGACTCTCTAGTCACTCTGGCCAGTGCTCCGAAAGTAAAGACAGCCCTTGCCCAGAGTGAAGGGGGCCCCAGAGAGCAGCAGGCCTGACACTGAGGACTGTCCCAGCTGCTGGTGTGAGCACCAGTTTCTCCACTAATCCTGGTCTCGGCCCGTTCTGCCCGTCAGCCTCCGGCGCTGGGTCTTTGTTGTCCTCCCCGTGCTGGATTTCTGGCTTCTCTTGCCTGGGCCTTGCCCACGGGGGAGTCTCTTCCCTTTCGGCTTCTTCCGGCTGTGCATGTGCAGCGTGGCAGTGAGAGAAGAGATCCTGTGCAGGGTAGGGAGAGAGGAACCTTTGGGGACCAAGACAACACCACAGCAATAGCAGGAGACTCCTGCGTGGCCCAGCACAGCAAGCCCCAGAGGAACTCCCCTGTGCTGGGCTTCATCCTGACAGGGCAGGAAACCTGCAAGTCCACATGTACAGCAGCAGCAGAAACTAATTGTCTGAAAAATGTGCTGCTCAGCCACCACAGAGTTTAGAAATTCTTCACATCCCCCAAGCAGTCATAATCCCGATACTGAAAAATGTGAAGAATGACAAAGCTTTAAGGTCCTTTGACCTCCAATCCTCGAGACACACTCTGCACCCTGTAACACACCTTTCCCAGCGATATATGCTGAGAAGGAACAGGTAAACAGTGCAGGACAAAGCCCTCCCTGCATCACGTCCTTCTGCTCCTCCTCTTGCTGCTGCAGCTGTCCCCAGGGCTCGAGGCGACAGAAACGAGCAGAGGGCAGGAGTGCGCTCTGCCAGTGCCCTCTGCTGGCCATGCCCACCGGCACCCAGGGCAGCCAAGTGTTCCTTCCCTCAGCGCCGCTCTGGATTGCCAGATCCTCCCCCGACCAGCTTGCAGAGCCTAGCAACAACTAGCTTGAATGCATTTACACATACTTTTCGGACAGGAAGGGGTTTCTGGACTTCTTGGGCATTGTTCTTACAGGCTTGTTCACCACCTCTTCCCCTTTCTCTTCTTCTGATCCATTACTTTTTCCCTACAAAAAAAAAAAAAGAGGCATATTAAAACAGGCAGTCTTGTTATTTTGGGGCTTCTGCTTTTTTGTCCTGTTTTGTGAACTGTCTAGTAATGGCTGAAGTATTTAATAATTCTTAATATCCTTTGCAGTCCAAATACCAGGGTCTCCTATTGCAGCACCTCAGAAAGGGAGAACCAGTGAGAAATCCTACAGTAATCCACCCCAAGATATAAAACCTTCAGTGATATCTTAATAGCCACACAACCAAAATCTAAAATATTGTTTCAGCTTTTTTTAAAATTTACCATAAAAAAACCTTCTAAGTGGCTTTTCAGATTAGAAGACAACATTACAAACGTAAAAGGCTAACTAGCAAACAGAAACTTCCTCCAACCACGAGTCAAGAAGATTAAAAGGATTAACTCAACCAGTGCCTGAAGGCCTCTACAAAACAAATATGAGATCTATTACAATATGTTTATGGGTTTCCTTATTTGTGGTCTGGAGTACAGGATCACAGAGAGGAATTCCTCCTCGAGGGAACAGCAATTATTCTAGACAGGACACAAGACAGAGGTTGAGGATAGCTCATGGAGCAAAGTCTGAAATCTTGCTGCTTGTGCTGTATCAGCTTTTTACAATACTGTATTCTCCTCATACAACCCTGATGACTTTTACTTGCATAAGGTCAGATGGGACTAGTAAAGGATTCCAGGAAAGCCTGGAATTAGCTAGTCACATAAGACATTTCTTCCTCTTTAGAGGAAAAAAAAAAAAAAGGTGTAAGAATATGAAAATTGGGAGTTCATCCCTGCTTCAAAACAGCTGCAGGTCTTTTTGCACATGGAGGGAGTACCAGCCCTACGTAGCCAGCCCCAAGAATGTTTATGACTGATACAAGAGTGGCAGCAAGAGGCTTTACCACAGAGGTGGTCAATCCCAGCTGGCGTGCCCCCGAGAGGTCCAGGTCACTGATGGTGGTCACTGTTACAATGTGGTTTGGGTGGTCAATGTTCACAGACTCTGTCCGAGATGTCACCAAATGCTCCAGCTCATCAGCCTCATCTGGGGAGACAAGAAATCCCACGTGCAAAGTGCCCAGCGTTCACAAGGTACAGTCGCTTGCTCCTGTACTTCCAAGGCTGGGTGAGAGACCCAGCCTTTGCATGCAGGGTTAAAAGGCCAAGCTCCTTCAGAGCAGAGGGGGCTGGGTAACACCTTGGAGATGTCCTCCTGCTTGTTCCTTTCTGCACAGCCCACCTAAACCCCCTTTCCCGACAGGGTCAGTGAGATGAAGGATTCACTGCTCAGATCTCTGCCAAGCTTCCCAGAGCGAGGAGCCAATCCCGCGGGAGGACGTGCAACCACCCCCAGCTCCGATCACAAAGCCAGGGCTGCCGGACCCCGGGCGCCCGCCTCCCTCAGCCGCCCCACTACCGAGGGACCAGCACGTACCGAGGGCCTCCTCCCTCTCGCTCAGCATCTTCAGGTACTCCTGGTGCCGCTGAGGGATGGAAACAGGTCATGCGGAGCCTCTCCCACTCCAGCCACCCGCCCTCCACCCCCAACGCAGGGGGGTGGCCCGAAGAGCCCTCCTGCCCCCACGGCCCGGTTCCCGCGGCCTACCCCGCTCTCGGCCCACCCCCGTCCCACGGAAGGCCGGGGAGCGTGTGTGTGTGTGTGGCGGGGGGCACCTCTTCCTTCATCTTCCTCTGCTCCTCCTTCAGCTTCCGCTTGATCTCCTCCAGCGCCGCCTTCCTTCGCTCCACCTTCCGCTTGTGGAAGCCGGTCAGGTACTCCCTGAGACACAGAACCGCCCGGCGTTTAGCGAGCCCCTCACTGCGGAATAACAATGCTGCTGCTGCTATTGAGACTACTACCTCTCCGGCTGGCCTCACCTCCGCTTCTCCTCGTCGAAAGTCACCACGAGCCGTCCCTCCCGGCTCCCGGCAGCCTTCCTTTTCTTGCGGCCCATGGCGGTTCCACGCTGCCGCCGCCGCCGCCCCTTCCGCCCCCGCCCCAGCACCGCCGCGAGGGGCGGGCGCTGCCCCGCCCGACATTTTGTGCCGCCCGCGTCGGGCCGCGGGGAGGGGCTTGAGCGGTTTTTTTGTTTGAGGCTCATGTCGGGTAGACTTGATAGACAGACGGAGCTCCAAGCGCCTCTGCTGTGGGCGTGAGGGAGGGCACACCTTCAGCAGTGTCTGTCAAGATGTTCAGGGCAGTGTAGGGAGGATGGAGCCAGGCGCTGCTCAGTGTCATCCAGTGACAGGACAAGAGGCACTGGGAGCAAGTTGGAGCATGAGAGGTTTAGGGGAAACACAAGCAAAAACTTGTTCCCAGTGAGGGTGCCAGAGCCTGGCAGGGGCTGCCCAGGGAGATTGTGGAGTCTCCTGCTCTGGAGACACTCAAGACCTGCCTGGATCTGTTCCTGGGTGACTTGGTCTAGGTGCCCCTGCTCTGGCAGGGGGGTTGGACTAGATTATCTTCTAGGTCCCTTCCAACCCCTAACATTCTGTGATTCAATAAAGATCTGAGAGTTCATTTCAAGCTGTCATCATTGCTTGGTGTCAGTGGCACCTGTGCTGCTTATCTTGGGGAGACAAGCACAGGGACAGGTCTTGGCTCTGACAGAGTCTTCAAGATGCAGGACCTGCACAGCCAGCCATGGTTTCTGTAGCTGATCTTGGAGAGAGGCACTGGCACAAGCAGGTGGGAACATCAGGACATCCATGTTCTTGCCTGCTGGCTTGAGTGACTTTGTCTGAACTCTTGAACCTTTCTTACCCTCCAGTCCTTGCCTTAAAAATGGGTGTAATGCTTGTGTGGTGACCAGCTGACTTTGGTGGAAGCTCCTGAAGCCCTGCAAGGGCAGCCGAGCCAATTCTCCCAGCCCACAGATCATGATGAGTCCCAGCATGGCCTGGCAGGCTCTTGTCCAGTGCTGCCTTGCCTTTATCTGCTCACTGGCTGCTTGCACTTTTCCTGGCCTGTCCTTTCACCAGCTGAAATGCGGAAAAACCAGTTCTGTGGTTAACTGCTGCACTTCCCTCCACGCCCATGTCGTAGGTCTCGTCCTTCTTCTCACTCAGTCTGGGTGCACTTCAGTTTCTTTGCCCTGCCTGTGCTCAGCTGGCTCAGGTGCTCTGTCAGGCCTCTGCACTCTCTCCATTAACTTTAGAGATTCTCCTGCTTTCCCTTTTTCTTTCTGACTGCCAGAGCTTCTCTCTGGTGGTTCCTCCTCCCTTGGGCAACCCACTGGGCTGACCTGCGGGTGCAGAAGGTGTGGGCAGCTGCCCTCCCGGCCCTGCCCTGCCCTGTCTGGAGGGATAGCACTTGGAGGTGATGGCTGGAGGCAACGAGCGAATCACCAAGGCACTGAAGGAGGTGTGGAGAAGAGCTGAAAACTCTTTGTGCGCAGACTGTGGGAAGCCGGGTGAGTCTGCAAGGGCTCCTGGAGGAAGGGTTGGAAGCAGAGAGCTGGGGCTGGTCTCTAGCAAATAGCTGTCTGGGCTGCACAGGAGTCTGGGGTGGAGAGGAAGGAGAGGCATTGCTCTGGATATTTGCTTCCTCTCCCTGGAGGTGGTCTGGCAAGGTAGGAGGAGGGAGATGCTGCCACAGCACTGGTGGAAAGAATGGTAGGGGCACGGTAGTGCCAGATGAGCTGGGGGGGGGGGCAGTGTAGCTGCAGCACTGTGGGTTGCAGTCATGTCAGATCTCAAATACAAATCAAGGTCATGCCCAATCAGGACCTGACAGGAAAGCTCCCGGTGAAACCCTAACTGGTCCAGAAAGAAGGCATGATTCAGGAGGGCATTGTCTCCTCTGTGACTCAGCTCTGAACTGACAACCTGCCACTGCTGCCCCTGAGATTTCTTTCACTGAAGGGCTTGCTCTCTCAATAGGGTGCCCGGTTTGAGGTCCTACAAACACTGCTAAAAACGCCCATCATACTCCTCCCTAAAGGTGTGCTATCTGAGCCAGATTAAGACTGGGCTAATGAGTGCCATTTTACCTACTTAAATTCTCCCAGGAAATTGTTTGATTGGAGGCTGCTTTCTGCTTCCTGAGCTAAAGGCCAGTGGGAGTTTGCTGTATCACCCTAAACAGCTCCTGGAGTCCTTTCCCAGAGGTAGTTTCATTTTCATAATCAGTGACTCTTTACACCAAGGGAGTTCTCACAGCATTTGGAGTTTTTTTGAGGTTCAGGCCAATAGAGATTCAGGTGAAGCAGGGAGAATGAAGGACTAATAGCTCTGCTGTCTCCTGACTGGTATCTGTACCTTGGGTGTCAGTCAGTTGAGATGAAATCATGGTCACACAGCTCTGCTTTCCAGGCCTAGGTTCTCAGTTGAGGCATATCTTCCAGAGGAATTTATCCCTTCTGGTCACACCCTTTTTTATACCCTCAGGTCCTGACTGGGCATCCTCTACTTTGGGTGTCTTTATATGCCTCAGCTGTTCAGGAATTCATCGCAACATCCCTAGCATCAGCAAAGTCAAATCCCTGAAGATGGACCACTGGGATGATGCTCAGGTGCAGGTGAGATCTTCATCCCTACTGAGATGTCAGGTGGTTTGTGTCTGGGCCATACACATTTTCCTGGGAAAATCAGTCCTTTGGCTTCATATAGTTGGAGATTTAATCTGTCCCTTTGCTACTCCTTCTCTGGATGCTCAAGCAGAGATAACTCCCTGTAGCTCACTGGGAGAGGGACTATGCACTTGCCTTATGTGTCTCCCCATGTCCTGTTACATGCAAATGCAGAGCTGTTGCAATGTGTCTTGCCAAGGCTCAGGGTCTTTGTCACTCCAGATTACTCATTTCCTACTTGCCAGCACCATCCAACCTCTACGTGTCCTCTTGGATTCATCACTCCAAGGGACAAATCCTGGGCAATTCCATGCTCTAAAAAGAGTTTCCAGATATAATGTGATCTCTTGAGGAAAATGGCATTTATGGGAACTTGACTTCTCCCTGTTATACCCTCTCAACCCATTAATCTTCAGGGGACTGAAAATATTTTCCAGAGATCCAAAGAAAATAATGTGTATCTTGCTGCTCTTTAGAGAGGAACAGAGGCTTGGAATGTCCTCCCAGATGGTATTGCAGCCCTGTTGTTGAACTCAGTCTCCCTGGAGATGGGGGGGTAATGGCAGCAAATCCACTCAGTGTGTGTGTGTCACAGAGGTGACACTTATGGCACCTCTTGATCGAGGTGCAATCAGTGTACCTTCTAGAGTAGGCAAGACCTTTGAGACCCACCTTTCCATAGCCAGACTTTGCTGGGATGTTGGAAAGAGAATGCTTCCCTGGAGCTTGATGTACAGCTAGTTCTGTCCTGGGCCAGGAAAAAAAAAAGGTTCCCCATGAGTGTGCATCAAAGGGAAGGCACTAACTGTCTGTCTAACTCTGCAGTTTCTGGCTAAGCATGGGAATGCTGTGACCAAAGCCATATACGAAGCTCACATCCCTATTTACTATTACCAGCCGACCTACAATGACTGCCAGTAAGTTGCTGCATATAGGAGTAAAGGGGGAAGGGCAGTTCTGGGTCCCTCTAGTTTGTTTCTGAGCTACCTGTCACCTCTCTCCCTAGAGTGCTGAGAGAACAGTGGATACGGGCCAAATATGAACGCAAAGAGTTCACCGAGCCTGGGAAGCTGCTGCCATATTCTGATGGTAAGAGCAGAGCATAGCATCAAAAAGCCTTTTGCCTTTACTGGCAGCTTTTGAGTACCACTAGGAGAAAGTGCCTAGTGTCATGTTGCAAATCCCAACCCTGAGAATCCAGCTGGCATTTATAGGGCGTTGCTTTTGGTGGGGTCAAACTGTGGGCAGCATAGGTCGGTGCTGCCACAGGTTGCTTCCAAGGCCAGCATTATCAGGTGGCACCTTCCAAAGGCATTGGCTATCCTGATGGAGCCAGACCTCTGCAGTAAGAAATTTCTGTCCTGCTGAATGCCATCCCCTCCAACCATAGCAGTTGTCTTTGAAATGTTGCTGCCAGTGCTGTGACACCCGGTGCTGGAGCCCAAGGGTCAAGTGAAAAGAGTTTTGGTGCCCTGCCAGGGTCTGCATGGGCCAGGAGCCTGGTATTCACAGGAGAGATGCCTTTCAGAAGCAGTGGTGAGAGCTGGGCTAGGAGGTGGGAAGCATCTGGGAATGTCTTTTGGTGACCTGGAGCACCTCTGCTACTTTTGGTGACCTGGGTTGGAACACCTCTGCTATGAGGATAGGCTGAAGGATCTGAGGCTGTTCAACCTGGAGAAGACTCCAAGACCTGAAGGGATCCTGCAGGAAGACTGGAGAGGGACTCTTCACAAGAGTGTTCAGCAATAGGACTAGAGGAAATTATTTTAACCGAGGGAAAGTAGGTTTAGATTGGATCTTATGAAAAAGTTCTTCAGTACTATGGTGATGAGACTCTGGAATAGATTGCCCAGGAGGGTTGTGGATGTTCCCTCCCTAGAGGTGTTCAAGGCCAGGTCACCTAGTCTAGTTGAGAGATGTCCCTGCCCATGGTGAGGAGGTTGAATAAGATGATCTATAAGGTCCCTTTCAACCTAAGCCATTCTGTGAGTCTGTGACCAAACCCAGGACCACCACCATCTTCACTGTAAGTCAGAAGTGAAACCTCTCCTCATGTGTTTGGTTCTCAGCAATAGTCCATCATGTGCTTTATCCCAGAACATGGCTGCTTGTAGCTCTCTGACACCTACTATGCCTGTGAGGGGATGTTTTTAAACATGGCCTTTCTGCTCCTAGGAGTGAAGGAAGGCATTCTTTGGAAGAGAGGTCGAGACAACGGGCAGTTCCTACCCCGCAAGTTCCTCTTGTCTGAGAGAGAGGGATGTTTGAAGTATTTCACCAAGCAGGATGTGAGTATGGTGGTCAACTCCCACCTCAGTGCATACTCCACCCAGGGCAGTGGGGGTCACAGAGATGTTTCTGTTTCCTATGCATGTTTCTGAGGTTGCCTTGCTCATCCCAGGCAAGGGATGATAACAAAAATGTGTCACTGCAGAGAGGGTCCCACTCCTACTGTCAGGGTGACATTGCCCCATGTGTTTCCCTACACTCTTCCCTCACTGCTCATAAAATGACTGAACTTTCACTTCTCCCCTATCCATTTGCCTGGTTGTGTAATGCTGCAGCATCCCTGGAACCAGCCCCACCCCACTGTCAGCCAAGTTGGCAAAAACATGTTGTTTAGTTTGTTTTGAGGAGGCCTATTTTTCTTCTCACTCATGTCCCTGAAATGACTGGGGCAAGTGCTAATACACTGTCACAAGGAAGGGAATGGCTTGGGGTAGAGAGGAGTAGAGGATGCCATCCAGAGGGACTTGGATGAGCTTGAGAGGTGGGCCTGTGTTAGCCACATGAGGTTCAACAAGGCCAAGTGAAAGGTGCTGCACCTGGTTCAAGGCAACCCTGTATCACTGCAGGCTGGGGTTGAAGGGATGGAGGGCAGCCCTGTGGAGAAGGATTTGGGGGTGCTGGGGGTGAAAAGCTGGACATGAGCAGTCAACGTGCACTCACAGCCCGGAAGGCCAGTGGTGTCCTGGGCTGCATCAAAAGCAGCGTGGCCAGCAGGTCGAGGAAGGGGATTCTCCCCCTGTACTCTGCTCTGGTGAGACCCCCCCTGGAGTGCTGTGTGCAGCTCTGGGGTCCTCAGCACTGGATGTTCTAGTGGAAGATGTCCCTGCTCACTGCAGGGGGGTTGAACTAGAAGACCTTTAAAGGTCCCTTCCAACCCAATCCATTCTTTGAGTGGGCTCTTTCCTTTTGAGGTCAGTTAGCCTTTAGACTGGCTCAGCTATAAAGTCAGATACGTTCTCAGCATTTCCTTGGCAGTTTCAGAGTAGGCACAGCTCAAATTTAAATCAGTGGGACTTTGGACTTGAGCATGCTACACTGTGAAGAGAGTATGTACTACAGGTTTTGCTGAGAAAGGGCAATATTACCTTTAAAACTCTCTAACACTGCCTTACCTCACTAAGTCAGTGTCTGAGGTCTCTTTCCCACTAGGATTGCCCATGCATAACCAATGTTGTTATGTTTTCAGGCCAAAGAACCCAAAATCAATGTTAAAATAGATGTTATCAATGCCACGTTCCAGCCAGTGAAAATTGGGAACCCCAATGGCCTGCAGATCACCTATCTCAAAGACAACAAGACCCGGAATATATTTGTCTACCATGAAAGTGGAAAGGTATCTGTTTTTAGCATCAAACACTGCAAAGCAGTTGAGGTGATTTGAAAAGCTGCAGGCATTAAATAGTCTGAAGCATGGGTAGGATTGAGCGTGTGTGTGTGAGCTGCTGTAGGGAACAGGGTGAGGGTGCTGGCTTTGTGTCTGTGAGAAGAGTTTTGCTGTAGGGAGCAGGGCAGGAGCTCTGGCTGAGGTGGTTTGTGTGGGAGGAGCTGCTGCAGAAGATTTGCAGATGTGCTGCCTGTTCATAGGGGAGAATGGGGCAGCTGCACTGACTGTGTGTGTGAATGCTGTAGGTGCTGGGGAGGGAGAGCTGCCTGTTTGTAGTTAACACAGGGTTGGGTGCAGCTGGGTGAATTCAGATGGCTCCCTGTTGCTCTGGCTAAACTCTCTGTCCTGTTTTTCAGGAGGTAGTGGGCTGGTTCAACGCCATCCGCTCAGTGCAGTTCCATTATCTGAAGGTAGCATTTCCCACTGCCAGCGACAGCGAGGTAAGGCAGCAGCCCCCCCGCGGGAGCAGCCCCGGCAGCAGTGCTGGCTCTGCCGCTGCTGCTGCTCCTCGGGTCCTGTGATAACAGAGCCACCCCAGGCACCGAGCGGGAACAGCAGCGTTTCCATAGAGGGATGGGAATTTGTGCAGAAGGGCCCGTGGTGGCCAGGGGACAACTGATCTCAGCTGATTCTTTTGAGACATAAGGGACTCCTGGCTAGGCAGTTCTGCAAACATGAATTTAAAAGGCAGAAAGAAGGAAGGGTTGGGGGCAAAACCAAATAGCAAAGAAATGGAGCTAAGTGAACGATACTCTTGCCTTTTTGACAGATTAAAAATCGACTGACAAGAAACTTCCTGAAGGAAGGATACATGGAGAAGACTGGTCCCAAGGTAAGCTGCTGTGGGAGAAAAAAAACCTAAGAGGGACCTACCAGAGAGACACTGACCTTCCCTACTTCAATGTTTTTCTCCTGCTGTTTCCCCATTCCCCCCTGACTCTTTAGACACCTGTGGGAACAGTGTGTGTGCACCAAGGGAGGGGAGAATAACAGGAAGGGGAAGGACACATGTGAAAGTAGATGAAGCCAGAGTCCCTGCTTTCTCCCAGAACAACAGAGCTCTCTGCATGTGTCTGTGTGCGCATGACCTTACAGGTATTTAGCGTCTAGATTTCTCCTGTCACAACTCTGGGGCCCTTCACACAAGTCCAAGAGTTGGGGACAGCAGCTGGAACTGAAAAACCTGATACTGATCCCCACCCTCAGCTCAGAAAGGGTGAGGAGGAGGAGGAGGTTGCTGTTAAGGCAGGGGATTAGTTAAGCGGTTGGGGTGAATTTTGGGCGTCCGTTCGCACTGCTCGCGGCAGAGGGCACTGTCCCCTTAAATGTGTCACCTCTTCCCTTCACAGCAGAAAGAGGCTTTTAAGAAGCGATGGTTCACGCTGGATCACCGCAGGCTCATGTACTTCAAGGACCCTTTGGTGAGGGGGAGATCTGACCTCTGGCAGCTGGAGGCAGCAGTACTGAGGGCAGGGTCAAAGTGCAAGCAGAGCGGTTGCTCTGCAGTGAGGGGGGCTGCAGATTCTCCATCTGCTCTGAACAGACACTGGGTCTTCCCCTTTCCTTCCCTCCCACTCAGTTCATCACTTGCTTTCTGTGCTCGTTTCACTGCCTCTGGAGGATGGGAGCAGGGAGGGCAGTGGTGTAAAGGTGTTGATTGGGAGGAGTGTGACGTGGGGGTGACGTGGAGAAACAGAAGCAGCAGTTCCTCTCTCAACCTCTCACAATACATGCTCAACCTCTCACAATACATGCTCTTAATTTTTTCTTTCTGCTGCTGCCTTTGAGCATAGTCTTCTTGCTTCTCTGAATCCCTTGACCACCTTCAAATCTTTTTGATGCTACATCCCTGGTCCTCACCCACTCTCCTCCTGTCCTCAGGTGCACTGCTGTTATTCTCTGGTCCTTCCTGGATTCTGTAAGTCCCTCTCTTTCCTTTCTGATGTGCAGGATGCATTTGCTAAGGGTGAGGTATTTGTGGGCAGCAGAGAGAACGGATACAGTGTCCAGAAGGGATTGCCTTCAGGGACACAGGGCAACTTCTCTTGGTACTATGGGCTCACCATCGTCACCCCGGACCGGGAATACCTCTTCACCTGTGAGACAGAGACTGACCAGCTGGACTGGGTCACAGCCTTCACTAGTGTCATCAACAAGCCTATGACACCACAGGAATATGCAAGTAAGTGCCTGGATGCTGATTCCTTCCCCTCCTGATACTCTGGCCCAGGGTATTTCCCTAACTACCTTTTTTCTTCACTGCAGTTGAAGCCTACTTCAAGTTTAAATCCTAGGAAGCTGTGCAGGAACCTCTCTGTGACTTGACTCCACCCGGTGGACTTTCAGGAGAGGAGATTGACATCAGAGAAACACAGTGCTCTTGGAGCACCTTTTGAAGCACTTTTTTTTATCCCCATAGATAGTCCACTTTGTTCTGAGGGCCCAATTAAGCTGCTTCCTTTCAAGTGCAAGACTGTGAGCCTGAATCCTCAGTGCACCCTGTTAAGTTGTTGTGATCTGACTGGCTGCTGGCAGGCCTTGCCTGTCACTCGGGCCTTGAAAACTTGGCACTTGCTGTGTTGGACATGGGACCTCCCTCCTGCATGAATCTGCAGGCATACAACTACCTTACTCAAGAAAACTCCAGCTGCCTGGCTGGAGCTGCACCCCAGCAGGTTGCAGGGGCTGCTGGACTAGGAGAGACTGTTCCTTTACAAGAAATGGCTTCTCTACTGGTGACAGAGATAAGAAACATCTACATATTGGATCAGGTAGAGCTGTAGTTGAGAAAGGCATTTTAAAAGATGTAATTTAACAGCCAAATGTGAGGCTGTTCACTCCTGCTGTGTATGGGCTTGAAAACTTCTTCAGACCACATTTGTGTGGAGGCATTCTTCTAGTTGCTACAGAAAAGATTAAGAGAGCTGCACAGAAACTGTGTGTGTGTGTGTGTATACTGGTGGGTATGGGGATAATGTGTGTGAATACACATAACAAAAAGCAGCAGAAGGTAGAACCCTGCCCTAGGGAAGGTGCTTTGAGGAATATTTGTGCCATTGATTTTCAGCTGTCAAATTTGAGTCTTTAGTCAAACCAGTGGAAGAGGATGGCTCTGTCAGAGAGCAGCCTATGGCATGTCTGGTACAGATTTGGGCTCTCTTTTGACTTTACTAGAGGCTAGGGGTTAGTGTCTGGAGTTATTGTAATAATGCATGTACCTCTGCTGCCTCATTCTCTGTGTATCAAAGGCCTGGCACTGTCACTCATGCCCTATACATTGCAGATGTATATGTTGCATATTACATAGACATTTTATGCAGTAGCAGCAAACCTGTGTGTTCCTGTCCTTCTAGTAACAGCTAGCCCTGACCACCAAATCAACCCATGATTCGTATCTTAGAGATCATCTCCTAGAGCTCTCCCAGGAGAGCTATCACATGCTAGAAGGACCAGCTGAGTTCTGCTGATGACTGTGGAACCTGTAAAACTGTGTCAGCAGTTTTAGGCAGGCAGTGCAAGAGTAAGCATCTCAGGTGTTAAGGGGAGCTAACTGGAATTAATGAGGCAACAGGATTTTAATTAGCTCCTAAAGAAATGAATTAAAAATCCCACTAATTTATTTTCACTTCCTAAATGAGCTGAGCTGCTACCTGCTGAGGCATGAGGTCATTTCTGTACTGTGACTCTTCTAATCAAAGCCAAAGGGGCAAAAGCATGGTCCAAGGGGGCCCTCTCTGTGCCAAAGCTTGTGTTCCAAAATGCAGTGCCTTTTCGTTCTGGTCATGTGAAAATAAGGCAGTCCATTAAAAAAAATGCTCAAGTTCCATCTAAAATACTTGAAAATTCAGTTCTCTGGGAAGAAGAGTAGAGAGCGTGACCCAGGCATGCCAAGGGTTCACACAGGTCAGCCTGAGGGAGGCCTCTGAAGTTACCTCCATTGATGTCCATGGAAGGGGTTGTGGGACAGGCCCTCTTGGCCTGGCTGGGCTAAATGCCAAGGAGAGCAGCATGGTAGCTCCCTGCCCATTGCCCTTTCACAGATGGTCCTTGTTTCCCTTCTAAAGCCAGAGCCTGATGCTCTTCTGCCCTCCCTCATTAGGGAGTCCCCTTTCAAATGAGGAAAACTGTGTAAGGGAAAATGAAAGGGAAAAAAAAGAACAAGAAGGAATATGGAGCCAGAGGAAGGCTCTGGGGAAGAAGGAGCATGTCTGCAAGAACGAGGAGGGAGCCACCATGGCTCCTCAGCTAGTAGTTAAGAGCCCAGAATAAACTGGGACTGTGTTCACACCAGTGTGTGAAGCTGTGAGTCAAACACATTCCTCCATGCAGTGGGCAAGGCAACTTTCCAGGGGCTGGTTCAGGGGGTTAGAGCCCAGCTCTCCAGAAACTGAGATGAGAAGATGCAAACATGGGAGAAGGTTTCTGGGAGTCCAGTGAATGCTGGAGAAGCAACAAATGAAGAGCTGGTGAAGAACAGAGATGTCTCCTCCTGGCTGGCAGAGGTCATTCTGCACTTATCAGTCTTAAAGGGGAAAGTGTGTCCCCTCCTCAGCCCTTTAGTGCTTAAGGAAAACCATTGTATGGAGCAAGTGATGGATGAGACCACCTGAATGGACTGAGCAGCTGGAGGTGAGGAATAGATTTCTCTGGACTACTACCCTTTGTTGAACTCTTGCCGTTCTTCTGTCTTGTGTTAAGGGTCACTGTTAACGTGTGGTCATGGGGCCACTGGGTGCAGTGCTACTGGTCATGTGCCTCACAGGGATGGTGGGGAACATCTTCACGGTGGTGGTGGCCTCTGGCAGAGTGGCAGGTCGCTCAGCAGGCTCTCTGGGAGTCTATGTGATTAACCTTGCCCTGGCTGACCTTCTGTACCTAGCCACCATCCCCTTCGTGGTCTGCACCTACTTTGCTCACGACTGGCTCTTTGGGGATGTGGGCTGCAGACTTTTGCTCAGCCTGGACCTTCTCACCATGCACGCCAGCATCTTCCTCCTGACCACTGTGAGCCTGGAGAGGTACTGGGCAGTGGCCAGGCGGGCCCGCAATGCTTACCTCAAGCTGGCCAGCGCCATCTTCTGTCTCCTCTCGCTCCTGCTCGTGGCCCCCATGATGGTGATGACCCGACTGCAGGAGGGGGGCAGCCCCCAGAAGCACATCTGCATCCCCACCTGGACACCGGCAGCTTTCCGGCTCTACCTGACGGTGCTCTTTGCCACCAGCACCCTGGCACCCGGCATGGTGCTGGGCGTTGTCCACGCCTGCCTGGAGCCCAGGGTTGCCAGCTGCTGTCTGGGCCCCCACCCGGCAGCTCTTCTCCAGGGTGTCTGCCATCATGGTGGCCTACTGGGCCTGCTTCCTGCCCTTCTGGGCTTGGCAGCTGGCCCGGCTGTAGAGGGGTGAGGGGTTGGGCATCAACTCCACCGCCCAGGCCTACCTCAACTTTGGCATCACCTGCCTGGCCTACGGCAACAGCTGCGTCTCTGGCTTTGGGGGAATTGTTGGGATCTGTGGGGGAAAGCGAGGGGTGAGAAGCAGCCCAGGTTGAGAATGTCTTCAGCTGGGGTTGAGTCAAGTAACAAAAGTGCATTACCTTCCATGCTGGCGTGCAGTGTCTTCCGTCATCATTGTTGTGGTGTCTTCCCCTTTCCAAGGTGGATCATCCTCCTTAGCTAGTGGGAGGATGCTTGCCTTGGAGATCCTGACTCCATCCTTAGGTCCTTCAGCCCTTGCATGCCAGCCTCTGCCTTGCACAAGGCTGGGAAGTGGGTGGAAAGGAGCAGTCAGCCTTGATATAAATTATACAGCTGGGGAACCCTCACCTCCTCACTAGCAATGGGCCAAGCCATAACAAAGTCAGGACAACAGTGAGTCATAGATTTCACAGGACCGGTGAGTCACTTCAAGAAGCAGCCACATTGGTAGAAGACTTGAATAAGGTTCATCCTTTTGTGGTAAAACTCATGCTCAGCTTTCTTACTCCACCCTCCAAAAAAAAAAAAAAAAAAAAAAAAAAAAAAAAATCTGTGAAGACCCTTTCTAAAACATGTTGAGAGATAGTTAAGTGCATTTAAGAGCCATTGCCTTGAAGTACAGATCCAACTCATGTCCAACTCCTTTTTCTCTTCTTCCTCCACTCTCCAATTCCTAGTAGCCAAAGAGGTACCTCTACCTGGGTACCTGAGACACAGGACCTGGAAGAGCCTCATGAATTATGGAGCAAGAACTGGAGGTGCTGCTGCCATAGGAGCACATTCTTGTGCTCCAGCTGCTCTGAAACTGCCTAATGGGAAGAATCAGCTCAACCAGAGCTGCAGGGAGTACTTGGAGGGCATCAGGTTGTTTGTCCTGCATGGTCAAGCCTGGAACCTAGGACCTAAAGATTGGGTCCTTCTATCCCAATCCTACCTGGTAACAGCTGTGCACTGGGCAAAGGACAACTCCCCCTTTTCTTTGCCCACCATGCACAACCTGTCCAACAGCAGTAGTCATTGCTGCCAAAGTAGCATTGGACTGGGAGAGCCCCTGATGCAGCTGCTGGCTGACAGCCACAGCCCAGGAAAGACTATGCTGTAGCATCAGATGCCTCACAACCTCCAGACTCCTCCAGTGCTAGTCTCAGTTTAGACTGAGGAGTGCTCAGGCTCATTTAGGCCAAACAAAGGAGCAATAAAAACATAGTGGGCACACCTTTAGCACTCCACAGTCCAGTTGGACATTTATACCTTTCTCAACACTGGATGGACCAAGAAAGGTACATGGGGTAGAATAAAACTAGACCCCTCTACAGTCCTCAAGTGCCAAATGAGCTATGGCTCAACAGCATTTGCACTTCAGCTATGGAAAGAGGCACACACTGCATGCTCTACCACATCCAGCAAGGCAGCCTGTTTTACTGCTGTCCACATGCAGCACCAAGTAGCCTCAAGATATAGGAGAGCTGTCAGTAGTAGCCTAGGGACCAGTCTCTACAAAGGGATATAGGCCAAAGCTAGCTCATTGAGGGCTTTCCCCTCACTCCAGGGCCCTCCAAGTTTACTTATTGCACATCAGTTCAAGGCTGGCTGATGCCAGGCAGAGATGCTTAAGTTTGTACAAGACAGATTTAATCAACCCATTTTATTCAGTCAGGCTTAAGGAGTCAATCTAGACCTCAAGAATAGGCAACCTGACCTAAAGGACCCTTCCTCTAGGGCTTTTCACCTTCTGTCCCTCACCCTCCTCTCTATCCAAGACTTTAAAGGCCAAGGCTGGCCCAATCCCAATCATACATGGTACTCAAGCAAAGCTGGCAACTGTCCTCCCCTACCCCTCCAGCAAGGTGATCAACCCAGGGGGACTTGTGGCTTGAAACAGATTAGATTGAGAGTGTTTAGACCAAAACTTATTTATTGATCACTTTTTCTGTATCTTTGAGAAGGTGTCAGAGGAAGTTATTCCCAGCTGATAGACTGAAGTGTGAAGTCTCCTTGTGTATCAAAGTAGTCAAAAACAGAGAGACCAAGCCGGTTAGGGAATGTGAACTGGTGGCCTGGCAGATGGACTGTCAGATCACCCTGGTTGACAGTGAAAGCAATCTGTAAGACAAATGGAAAAGTCAGAAGTTTCTGCCAAGATGCCCTCAAACCTTTCCCCACTGCTGTGCCACTCTCTGCTTTGTAGGGTGAACATGCTCAGCAGCATAACCTGCTCTTCAACAGCAGGATCATTACTCTGGTCTCCCAAGAGGTGCTTCTTCCCTGCTTAGTTCAATAGCACCCCTTTGTGCTAGCTGGAGCTTGCACATTTGATCCCCACCCTCCATCACAAGCTCTCAGATCCCTCAGTGGTGGCACTGGCCAAGCAGGATGTGCCAGCCACCCCCTGTGCAGAGTCAAGACAGCCTCTGCAGTAGGGTACCCTGTGCCAAACACCTTCCCTTCACCAAAGCATGTACAGAGGGGGAGTCCCAGGCCTCACCTCTGCTGTACCTCCCTTTTGGAAAGGGAAGACACTCTCCCTTTGCTCTGCACCCCACTCTTCCACCTTCTTTGAGTTGCACACAATGGTGTTCACATCACCATGAGCATCAAAACGTGGGTTGAAGTGAAGCCCAAGGTTGGAAGCATCCTTCCCCAGATTCATCACAAAGCTGCAGAGAAAGATCACATCAATATGTCTTTAATACATGGTAGCATATTGCTCATTACTATGAGCATCTTTGGGGGTCTGTTGGTTACCCTTAGCTGGGCTTGAAGCAGAGAGAAACTTTGCTAAAATGCACAGTTTGCCTAAAAAAGATGGTGCTGTGTCACTAAGAGGTAGTCTCCTCTGCTGGGGTGGTAGGACCCACAGTGCCATCCCTAGGAAAGATGCCACTTAGTTTCTACAAAGCTTTTAAAAAGAGAAAGGTTCAGACTTAGCCCTGACTAGGGAGTTATCCTGCACCCAAAACAATTCCCAACGAGTCAGGTGCTTTTCATAGATTTCTTTTCAGCCCCAAACAGTTAGCTGGTACCACACCCTGCCTGACAGACACTTCTCCCCACCCTGCAGGCAGCTGAAATAATTACCATGTCATTAGCTACCCCAGAGCATCTGCAATGGCACTAGAAGGAAACATCTTCTTAACCCAGTGTCCACCTCACTTCCAGGCCTCTTACCCAGATGAGAGGAGACATTATCTGGCAAGAGAAAGCCCAAGAGGCCTCATGCCAACATTACTGAACTTCAAAGGCACTGAAGAGCTGGGACATGTTTCTTGAAACACCACTAAGTGCTGGTACAGCAGCTTCAGGCTCCACCTTACCCACCAAGAAGCCCCATCAACCACAGACCTACACAAAGGCTGGGGGCTGCTGCAGAGGCTTCCCTGGGGGTCTCAGCCACCCTGTTCCCTGCAGAGTAAGAGGCACATTTCTCCTTACTCTCACCTGTCCACTCACCAGCTTGACCCCCAACACCTGACAGGCATCTCCCCTGGATGAAGGCAAACTTCAACAGCCTGAGACCCCCCACTGCAATACAGCCTGTTCACATCATTAGCTGGATGTGGGGCTAAGAGCACCCCAGCTCCTTGGTGTATAACCTCCTCCTGCTCTTTGAAGGAATGGTGTCCCTGCTCCTGGGCCACCTTGTCACAGGAGAGAGGATGTGGCTGTGGAGATGGTCTCAACCCAAATCTCAGTATAGACACAGCTTCCATTTCCTTTACTCTGCACTAGAAGGGATGTGGTCACTGCCAGTGCACGCAGCTGGAGCTTCACATCTGCTTTGGCTTAGCCCCTTGGCAGCAGCATATGTCTGCAACGTGTATTAGGCAATGAGTCACTGGGAGCACTGCTGGTGTTAACCCCTTCCAAAGCTGCTCCTCTCCCACCCAAGGGAGGGGTTCCTCAATCTCCCACCAAGAGAAGACAACTCAATGTTGTGCCTCGGCCATGCCTAGACACCATAGCTTACCTCTTGGCATTTGGTGCAACTTTCCCCTTGACAGTGAGGCGCTGGCCAGGCTTGAGGCCCAAGTTGGTGCACACTGGTCCCTGAGGAACATTGAGGCAGAGACATCAGCTCAGTACCTGCTGGCTCACATGCTCTGGATTTGGCAGCTCTCCTTGCTGCATTGCTTCAGATGACTGGAGAGACTAGGAAGCTCCCTTCCCCTGGGGCATTGCACCAGGGACATCCCAGAGAAGTTACTCCAGTCACATGGGACATGTGCCCAATTTCCCAACCTTTCTTTGTGCTGCTCTCATTAACACACATGTATTTCACAGCAGTGAAGTGTAAGTACTTGCAAACTTCTATCACACCCACCCTCTTCCAAACACACCCTTGTGACTTGTGGATCTTGCATCGTTCCACACAAGCCTGGCTAGATGGGGATGGAGCTTCCACTCCCTTCTCCACTGTGGATTTGAACTTGGAGACTTGCCCAAGACCAGGGCCTCAGATGCTTTGCTCCCCAGCTTCCAAGGATTTGAGGGGGGGGGGGTTTCTGGCTCAGACTTTTCAGGGTCATTCTCCTGCTTCATATACATACTTAGCCCCACTTTCTCTAAGAAAAACTAAAATATCCTAGTAAATACATATGTACTCATTTATATAACAGGCAAGAGTCCGAGAATATTAAGATTCTTTCTCTCATCCCACTTGAATAAATAAAATTGCACTTGGAACATTCTCTGATTAACAATCTTCAGTCTAATGAAAAATAAATTAATCAAAGCAGCATAATCACTTTTCTGATGCAAGCATCTCCCTGGCAGTTTCTGACACTCACAGGACACTTCTGTGTAATGCATTTCCTTCGAAGAAAGCAAGATCTAGCAATTCAGTGACTCATGAAAACTTCAGGCAGGGAGTAAGCAGCAAGGATGCCCAGAAGAAATGCTCAGAGAGCAATAAACATAACTGCAGCTGCTCCTCCAGAGCAAAACTGCTGCAAAACAGGTTACCCCAGCTTGGGAGCCAATGCAGACAGGATCCCCCCCCACACACCTCCCGAAAGGTATTCTGCAAGGATAAAAAAACCCCAAACTACTCCTGCCAGAACAAGAAATAGCAGCCACCCTTTTTTAATGGATGCAGCAGAGAGTCTCCCTCCCCAGCAGCAGGCACTCAGATCTAGCAGACCCTCTGAGGCAGGGGCTGCCAAGCAAGCGGAGGAGGATATTGCAAGTGCTCTCACACCAAACCAACACATTCCCCACAGTCCCACTCCACAAAGCATCACCTCCAGCCCCACACCAACTGCAACACCCCTTGCTATACTTACACAAGCCATGATGCTGCTCTGCAGGTTAACGCTCCTCTCCACCGAGATGCAACAGTCCCACACAAGTATCTGAGGGTGCCCCACCCTTGCCTTTAAATAGATGGAGAGCTGAGTTGTCCCAGCCCTTTTCCACTCCACCTACCAATCAGACGGTGGCAAGAGTAGGAGGGGTTGGTTTTGGGGGGAGAGTGGGTCTGTCAGGCAGAGCTATTCTCCTCCCGTCTTCACCGAGGCTCCTCTCCAGGGTTCTAAACCCAGCCCTTCCAAGCAGACTGCTGGCCGCTCCAGGAGGAGATCTAGCTGTGTGTGGCCATGAAGCCAATGGAAAATAGTTTTACAATGAGTGTTTTACTATCCAAGGCTTTTATCCCATGCGGAAAATGGTCGGATGGATTGTGACTTGGCAGGCAGGGTCTGGAAGGAGGGCTGGGCTCTTCAGCTCTGGCTAAATCAGAAGCAGAATAAATATCACTGAGCGCACACAGTACCACAGTACTCAGAAACACTATGTTGTCCAGGTGAGATCTCAGGAGCAGAGGACTGTAGCTGCATCCAGGGTCAGCCAGATGTCCCCAGAAACTGCCCAGCTACAGATCAAGCCTTTACAATCCACTCTTGTAGATACAATAACCAAAGGAGGGAAAATAGTCCTTATTCTGCAGAACAGGCTTCCTCAAAACCATGCAGTTCATGGCTTTTGCACCTAGCCTGGGCATAGCTGGGAGATGGGGAACAAGGGAATGGGGCCAAAACATTCTATCACAGTAAGCCATAGGATCCATATGTCTTTTATCTGCATCCATATTCTTTATGGCAAGCATGATTCACTCTAAGAGAAAGGATTCCATTGGAAAAAGTTACCCAATTACTATGTGGCTCAACTGTAATTACAGTGAAAGAAGAGGGAAAAAAAAAAAATCAGGCAGTGGGCCAAGTCTGTGGCTTAAAGCTCTCCTTGTCTTGCATATTTGTCTCCCAATCACAAGACTCTTTGTGATTTCCTGAAGAGGCCCAGAACTGAAACTCGCTGAAACACTTTCTTCTTCTCTTTCTATGAGGCCCATCAGTTCCTCATCTCCTGAGGATGTGATAGACCCTGTGCTTCTTGCCTCTGTCAAGCACAACCCCAGACTCTGAAACTTCTGGGTGTTTCCAGTTGATGCCATCAATGCCAGCAGAGGTAGCAGGGAGACCTGCTGCCTGCTGGAGCTGGGAAGGTGTCATGGTTTAATCCCAGCCAGCAACTAAGCACCATGCAGCTGCTTGCTCTGAACTGAAAGGTAAAACTCATGGGCTGCGATAATAACAGTTTAATAATTACAATAAGGTTAAATATTATAATAATTAAAAATATAATAACAATAATTGTAATTAAAAGCAATAAAAGAAGAAGCAAGAGAGAAATTAAACTCAAGAGAAGACAAGTGATGCACACTGCAGTTGCTCACCACCCACTGACTAATGCCCAGCCAGGCCCCAAGAAGCAATTGACCCTCCTGGACAGCTGCTCCCAGTTTATATAGTGGGCATGATGTTCTGTGGAATGGAATATCTATTTGGTTAGTTCTGGTCAGCTGTCCTGACCATGCTCCTTCACAGCTTTTTCATACTTGCAATACATGGGAAATTGAGAAGTGCTTGATTTCCTAGCAAAAACTAAAAACATCAGCATATTATCATCATCCTTCTCATACCAATTCCCATAATGAATCTAAAACACAACACTATTGTAGCTATTAAGAAGGAAAAATAGCTTCATCCCAGCTGAAACCAGAACAGAAGGGCATGGAAAGGCTCCAGCCTTTGGCCAGGTCTCTGATCACTCTGCAGCACAAGGAGGCTGGAGTAAAGACCAAAGTGGGCTTCTCTGCTCTGACATGCATGCTCTGTCTTGCCCTCTATGGAAACCTCCCTCAGGGTTCAGCCCTTGAGCCTGTTCATTTCCATAGGGTGTGGATCAAGGAGAAGTGCTCCATACCAATAGAGGAAAAAGTAACTAGAGCCAGATTCCCTCTGCTCGGGATGTGTGTGTGATTAAATTAATTCCTTTCAAATCCAAGATTTTTTGAGACCAGGCCCCTGCAAAGGACTCCAGACATCTCTTCACGGAAATGAGCTGCTGTCGGAGCCATGGTCTAGCAGGTTGCAGGGCCAGACTAGGAGGGACTGTTCTCTTGCAAGTATTGGGAAAGGAATGTGTACATATTTGTTCACTTAGAACTGGAGATAGGGGAGGCCATTTAAAAGGTCAGGGTAGGTCCTGTGTTTTCTGCAGTGTTTCTGGCAGCTGGGCACTGTAGCCCAGTCTTAGCACCCACCAGCTCCTAGAATCATGCCTGTTCAGGGACCTTCCTCCCAGGAAGGAAGGGGAGATTAGAAATCAAGTAATGGATACAAGCGAGTGGATAGCATCGCAAAGGAGACACTGAAAGGGCTATTCACAGCAAGAAAATTCAGCCTTCAGACTTGAATCTGCCTTTGGCAGCCTGGGTTTCATGGAAGTCCAAGTGTCTCCATTAACTTTCAAGGAGCCTTGAATTAAATGGAATTGGCACAAAAGTCTAATACCACAGGCACAGGTGCCATAGGGTGTCCCATGGCCTGTAGGCCCCACAGCTACCTCCACCAGTACAATGCCACGTCTCCATTCCTACCTCTGAGTTGGAACCATCATGATGAAGTGACAAAATCTAAAGCTCTAGGATCATTGTCCTCACAAGGTATGGCTGAATTCAGGGCAGGGAATGTTGCCAGTGATGACCCAGAGATGGTGTCCCCAGCTGCACTGACACCTGCTCCGCATTGGAGATGCA
This sequence comes from Corythornis vintsioides, assembly GCA_025447755.1. Classification (NCBI taxonomy): domain Eukaryota; kingdom Metazoa; phylum Chordata; class Aves; order Coraciiformes; family Alcedinidae; genus Corythornis; species Corythornis vintsioides. Next base: position 52,249 of record JAOEGS010017604.1, read on the forward strand.
GAGATGCTCGGCTGCTATTTTCAGGAGCAACGTGGCATGGGAAGAGCTACTGTTAGTTGACAAAGGCAGAGCCAGGCTGACTAGATCTGGCACTCCTCACCTCTGCCACATCATTCCTTATCAATGTGTGGCAGGTTGGCCAGCTGGGGGATGTGACAGTAGGTTATTAGTCCATATGATCTGCAAAGGATGATGATGAGGAAGATGAGGACAGATCTTAGCAGACTTTGGTGGCATAGGCTTATCCTTCTGTGTGGTAACTCAGCAGTGGCATAGGTCCCTTTTCCTCAACCCTTCCAGACAGGCTATTCCTCACCAGGAGATCTCTCCTGCATCAAATTACAAGTCCTTTGTATTACAGGGAGAGCCAGTGATCTGCATTGTACTTTGGGAAGCAAAAAATAAATAGTCCTGTCAGAAAAGTGTCTGAAGGAAAAGAGGGAAGTTCTGTCCCCAAATCTCCTTCTGAGGGATGCAGTGAGAGATGGGGCATCCTGAGTCATGATCTTCAAGGACAGGGAAAGGGCCTGACTGAAAAGCCTATGGACTACATAATCAAAATCCACCTGTATACATTTCTCTCCACTGGGCAAAAACCCATTTCATCTGCAATTACTCCTTCAGTGATTTGCATCATTGTTCCACTGGGAGAGTGTTCAGCCACTTTGTGTTATGTGGGCTGTGGCTTTTAAATTCAGGACTAGGTGTGCTAAACTCAGATTTATTATCTCTTGGACACAGAGCCTTACACCTGGAATGAGCAACAGCAGGATCTCCCAAGCTTTGCCTGCTGAAGCATTTCCAACCACATACAATTTCCTGGATTAGGAGCCATCTGTGAGGTTCCAGCTCCTGCTGACTCCAGAATCTCAGCTTTCATTAAATCAGTATGGAAATATGTTCCCCAGCGATGAAGATAATCCTGCAAATGTTATCAGAGGGTACCTGGGCAAGGTGATTTAGCCAGACAAGCCTGAAGTTAAAGCTTGGGGAAGTGGAGATGACTCCTGCACATGCTAATGACACTGGGGTGTGTTAAGACACACCTCAAAATGCATCCTGGGAGCTCCTCAAATCTGTGATCCCCACCTTCTCCCTTTCACCTCTGGATACTCGTCTTTGGCTTCATCTCACTCTTGGAGTGTAAACCCTCCCCTAGCACAGTGAGGAAGGTCTGGCTGTCAGCTGGGGTGATATCCCTGTGGCTGTGGGATGGGCACAGCACCCTGGCTAGGAGGGCAGAGAGGGAGCCAGGTGCTGGGTGTTGGCTGTGGACAACATGGAGCAGCCTATATCAGCCTATGGAGATGGCTGTCCCAACCTGTTCAAGTGCCCTTCTAATCTGCAAGAACATCAGGAACCACCACTGTCTTAGCTCCTCCACCTGGGTGATAGGTAGGAGGACTCCTCACCTGGCAGTACCAGAAATACTGCCAACACAGCAAAAAAATGCCAAACCTTCGATGAACTTGGAACAGAATGATCCTGACTGTGAGGCTGGCGTGGTGGAATCAATGGATCTTTAATCCCAGCCAGGTGAGGACTGGTCAGGAAGGCTCCAGTCCATTTTTTATTTCAGTTTAAAGGCACTTTGCCCAGGGCAACACAGCAAAGGCAAATCAAAGAGGGATGGCCTGATGCTTTAGGAGAGAACATTCTTGGTTTTGACACAGAGGTTGCTGGCAGTGACACAGCTGGGACTGGGTGGTTGCTGCATGTAGAGGATTTCCAAGAGATGCAAATGCAGGTTAGGAAAAGCCTTGCAGCAGGTCAGGCAATCACTGCAGAGCCAGATGGGGACAGCAAACCTGGGAGAGTTGGAAGGTGAACAGAGTAAGGCTTAAGTTCTCCTGTAGGCAAAGTATAATTAGGGACCTCGTGTAAGTCTGCCATTCAATTTGAAACTGATATTTTGCTCATTTAAAGGAAATTGGAAGGGGTTTTTTATTTCCAACTTCTGATGGGTGGAGAGGTTGTCCAATTTTCTTTATATGAATCAACTGAAGAAAGGAAAAGGTAGAAGTGAAAATGACTTGGGGTGCAGCATGGGTTGTTCATGTCACTGAGGAATATTCCTGGGCTGCTGGCTAGTGCTGGAAGTTCAAGGGTAAGTAAATGCATCTCCATGTGGGCAAGTCAGATGTTTTGTCACCGATGTGCTGGAGCAGGAGGGCTGCAGGCTACCAACTGATTGTGGCCACCGGCTCTGCACTGCTGTAATACTCAAATTGGTGTCCTTGCAGTGCCTTAGAAACTTACCACTGAGCCTATTTCAAGCCTAGAAATGACCTGCTGGAACACATTCCCTGTCTGGGGTTGTTGTATGTAAAAGTGACTTGTAAGAAGTGCCGGGCAGACGTTTGTTTGATGTACTTAATATGCAAACTGTAAATGGATGCTGTGTTTGAACATGTTACAGCAATCCAGATGTTGGTTTCAGCTCTTCTAAGAAACAGTGCTTAAGAGAAGTATGCTCATGGAACATAAGCACATTCTCTTTTAACACCCTTGAGACCGAAACTCAGCCGTGTGCCATTTTTCAGCAAGTTATGTGTGTAAAAACCAGTCTGGAATGAGCATCCTGAAGAAAAGGGTTGCCTTGAATTAGGCTTTACAGGCACCTTTTTTTTGTGTGTGCATGCAAAGTCGTACCTAGGGTGTGGGACGTGCTATTAGTCTCCACACAGCAGAAATGGCATCAGAGCTCCTCCAGAGGTGAAACTGGCAGCGAGCCTGGAGCATATCAGGTTTTTCTCACTGAGATATACCCTGCGTGGGCCATTGCATCTGCTTTGGCAAATGTGTTCATCTGCAGCCAGCTCAGAAGCCAGCATTAGGGCCACATCTCATGCCTGGAGAGCCTCCAAAGCACGTGGGACCACAAGGCATCAGCACAGCCAAGCTGAAGCCAAGGCAGGCAAAAGGCCAGCTTGGCCTTTCCAAGGGCAGCAGGAGCTGGAGAGAAGAGAAATGCCTTGTGTGGACAGGCTCCTGCCCTCCCTTGGGGTCCTACAGGTGGCACAGCTTATCATTCCCCAGCAGAGACACATCCTTCTGCCTCAAATCCAATGCAGCACTGGCACTCCCCTGCAACTCTTGACTGGGGACCCTCCCCCCAAACTCCTTCAAGGGTTTCAACTGCATTTGCCATCCCTCACTTGTTGCCCCAGTTAGTTAGTACTGTTAGGCAGCTGCTGCCTGCCACCCTACAGCCAGCTGGAACACTTACCCTCTCACCAGCAAGCTGTCTGTTATCCACTGGGATCGGCTGCTGGAATGGGAGTGTGTTTTGACAGGACTTGGCTCCCTCCCTCCCCGGAGGCTCATACTATTTGGGGATTGAAAGCACAGGACACTCCTCTCCGATGCTATCATGGTTTGGAGGCAGTGGGAAGTGCTGGGATGTGTCATCCCCTGTGAAGCTGTTGGTTCCCACTCCCTTGCAAAGGAGGCCCAGGCACCCTCTGGGGCTGGTGGGCACCCCACTGCTATGGTGAGGATGTGTCTCTCTTTTGGAAGTTTTTGCAAGTGGATCTCTCCAAGGAACACCTTTGCAGAGCCATCACTACCCCTGCCACCAAGCACATCCATCCATCCATCCATCCATCCATCCATCCATCCATCCATCCATCCATCTATCACATCCCACCCAAGAGCTTGTTCTTGCTCACCTTTGGTTTCTCTTGGCTTCCTCTGCTCCTCACTGATGCCAAAGCTGGGCTTTGCCTGCCTGCAGTGCTAAGAAAGAGCCAGCTTCAGGCACTCTGCCCAGTCCATGTGTCAGCTGTTCACACCTTATGGCACACACTTAGGCACAGGCAGCACAGATATACTCTCCCTCTCTTCTGTCCTGGGCTCTTTAGCCTTTCCCCAGAAAAAAGACCATCTAATTTTTCATTAAGAAAGCCAGAGATCAGCTAACATCCCAGTGGAGCTGAGTGGCTTGGAAGAATGGAGGCAAGCTTGTTCACACCTGTTCACCCCAGAGATCCATGGCCTTAAGTCCTACAGTCTAAGAGTTTTCTGGTGCAGCTTCAAATACTCCAGCCATCTGAGAGGCACCAGCCTCCAGGCCCTTAGGCATTCGCTCCAGAAGCAGGTAACAGCCATGGTGCTTCATTTCCATTCCCACCAAACTGAAAAGGGAAGATAAGGGAGATTCTTTTGGCCACTGCACTGGCTATATTTATTTAGGCAGGTTCAAGCTCTACGTTAATGCACCTCCTCCCATTTAAAGGGAAGATGGGAGAAGTCCCCAGGTCAGGACCATGATAAGGAGGTAAACTTAGCATGAAAGTAATGTCCCTACAGGATCTGCTGTGTGTAAAGTTCCACTGAGTGGGACAGGTCTTTTGCAGAATCAACCCTAAGCCAAGCTCTAGGCAAGGCATCCCCAATCCAGGCAGGTTGAGCATCCTGGGGTTGTTTCACTGGCTCTGCTGACCAAGAGCTCCTGGAAGGGGCAAACCAAGGTGCGCTGCTAGGTCCAGGTGTTGGGTTGGAGTGGCATGTGCTTGGTGATGGGCAGCCTGAAGAAAAGGCCACTTCTTTAAAGCTTAGTTGTAGCACCCCATGGGGTGCCTGCCAGCTCAGGAGCCCGTGGAGAGGTCCAGAAACAGAAGCCTCACTGTACATCCCTTGGTGTGTGCCAAGCTGGTGTCTGCTCAGAACAAGAGCTGTTGGGGAGGGAAGTCTCCATGGGCAAGCAGGCAACAGCCATGACTTTTCTGGAGAGAAACAAACAGGGGGCAAAAGCCCCAGCCCTCCCTAAATGCACCCCTTCTTAACAATAGCTCTGTCAGCAATGACTTGTGCTTTGTGGCAGGGCTCTCCGTGGCCCCTGGGGACTTGTCTAACCCCTGATGAGATGCAGGGAGACATGCCATTCTGACAGTTCTTCCCACTTTGAAAACAAAGGCATTTGTCTCCCTTCGTGGCAGTCTGCTTATTTGGGGGAGAGGGAAGGAAAACCAGCAGAAAGCAGAGCAGGGCCTTGCCCCATGGAGTGCTTTGCTCAGCTGCCCTGGGGGTACAAGCTCAGCTTTGTGGGCAGGGAAGGTTTTACCTGCTGTGCAAGTTGAGGAAGACCTGCACCCACGAGCAGGGATGAGTGGTGCAGGAGGCAAAGAAGTGGCTAGAAAAAAGTTTGGGCCAGTGAGGTAGGGAATCTGGGAGACAGTCCTACAAGTGGAAAGGACCACTTCTCTACCTGTGAAGGTCTGAGTGCAAGGAAGGTGGCAAAAAGCACAATCAGTCTGTCAAAAGCTGTGAAGGCACTAAGCCTTCCCTAGCTGGATCCCCACCAATGAGAAGATGTAACCCTACTTGGTCCAGACGTCCACCCCACCTTCCTTAGGGTTTGATACCCTCTCCAAATGGGCCAGCCATTCTCTTGGCTTGGCTACCACAGAGAAAACAGGGCTGCTGCTCCCCCTCTCCTCTTCCTCCTCCTCTGTTGGGATGAAGGCAGCAGTGGGAGGACTGCCTGCCTCATCTCCCCACTGTGCTCAACAATCCCAGCTGGTGGGCGAAGGTACTCCTGAACTTGCTTGACAGGTAAAACCTTCCCTCCCTGTGAATTCTCTCCCTGGGTTTATGACTTTGAGCCAAGGATGTCTTTTTGGCATCGAGGAGAGTCCTGGCTGGGTGCAGAGCAATTTTTTTTTCTCTGGGATTTTATTACTTGCTTCGTTTCTCAGGCTGTCTTTGTTGACCTTCCTTCAAATTCTTCACCACTTCATTGCTACCCACTCCCTTCCTTCCCCCAGCCCTGTGTGGAGACCATGCATGACAGGGAAACCACAGACAGAGCAGCCTTGTGAAGCAGCTGGTAGGCTGGGGAGCAGATGGGGGCCCATGCAGGACCTCTGCTGCTGCTGTGCTCACATCCCAACTCCTCCCGCTCTTTGGTTGCACTGGGAGCCTGTCACACCAATGCCAGCCCTATGTCCTGCTGGGAAATGAGGCTGACCCCCTCAACCCTGGTGCCAGGGTACCTAGCCACATGTCATGGGCCACCTGTTTCCTGCCCCTCTGCCTGAGGATTACTGGCTACCTTCAGGGACCACTCAGGGCAAGGGAGCTAGCTGACATCATCAGGCCCAGGCAGGACCCTTCAGGAAGGACCAAGACCAGTGTGTCTGTCCTTGCTGCTCAGACCCTCCAAGCACAGCCCTGGACATGAACCAGAACACAGGATCCTGGACTGATGTTCTGGGGCAGCCCTCAGGCAGGACAGGGTGCTGTGCTAGAGGGGTCTGGTATCATGGACCACCAACCTTAACTTCTTCTGTATTGTGCAATGTCCATCAGGCTGAGGCTTCCTGAAAAACACCTCAAGTTCCCAAGATGGGCCAGGGAAGCTGTGTGAGCTAACCTGGACTGAGAGGACCTCTAGGTACTACCTACAAGCTGTTAAAGGCACAAAGGCACAAGAGGGGATGAACCAACAGCAGTCTTTCTTGCTTTGGAGCAACTCTATCTTTTGAGAACAGCAAACTTGTTGCTCCTGGGCCCTGCAGGTATTGTGGCCTAAGCAAGTTCAAGGTCTGTACTGGGACTGGTTCACTGAATGCAATGGGGTTGGAAAGGGTGGTTTCAGAGGCTGGAGGGAGAGGCAGGCCAGGTCACTGCAATCACTTGATTAGGCTGGATGTAGCTGCACGGGACCGTGGGATGCTAGAGGAGCAGCTGTCAGGTGTCTCCAGCCATCTGCTCCCAAAACTCCCCAGGCCTGTTGATCACATAAAGGGATTTGGATGAAGGCCAGAAGGTGGATTGCAGTGCCTGTAAGGCTGCTATCTGTCATGGGAAGGACATGGTTTGCAAAAAGACTCTATTTTCCTGAAGAACAATGACTAATGCTGAAAAGCAATCACACCCCATGTTTGGATTGCAGTCAAAGGAAAGTCTGTGGTATTATGCCAGCCTCTCTTTATTAATTTTCCCAGGGCTTTAGGCTTTTCTTGGTCTGAGGTATGGTTCCAATGCACATCAGGCAAAAGGTCCATGGAAATTATGCTAAAACCTTGTCCTCAGTACCAAGGTCTTCTAATTCCAGCCTAATAATTTGTCCATGTGCTCACCCTCTTCAGAGGAGACTTGCAAATGGCTCAGAAAGGTTTCCTTTTTCATTGTCCTTTGCCCAGTGTATGCCTTCTCAAGGCAGAATAACACTCCTGTGTGTTTGCAGGGCATCCTTCTGTCCTGAGCATCCAGGGAAGGGCATCTCAGCCCAGCCTAGCAGAGCCTCAGCATTGTGCCAGTGTGGGTACCTCCAGAAGGCAAGGAAGGATGAATCCCAGGGGAAGGCAAAAAGCAGGACATGCACTACAGTTCACAGACAAGCTTCTGTCTTTTTTTTTTTTTTTTTTTTTAATATTCTGTTTCTAAAGATGAGATACTCTTTGGTACCTCCAAGAGGCCAAAATGTGGAATGCACTTCTTTTTGTACTTGCACTTTTAATGCAATGTCTTTTCAGCCTTCTGAGTTGTGTGCTCATGCTTCTGGAAACACCATAAGTTCCACTAAGGAGAATCACTCAGCACTGGAATACCACGGACCAGGACTCAGCAGTACCAGCAGAACTTATGGGAATACAGGCTTAGGTGTGTGGCACAAGAGTTAGAGTCAGAGCTGCCCTTGACAGAGGGAAAGGATGGTGGGCAAGCAAAAGGTGCCTTGGGTTGAGAATGGGACTCCTGGGACCTCACAAGGCATCTCCTCCCCTGGGTGATGCTCCTGCCTCCATTGAGCTAAGGCAGGAGCATGCTCAGGGCACACCAACACTCACCACTCTTTTTCAGTAGCCACAGCACCCTCCCCAGCTCTGTGCTTCCTCATCATTACCCCTCTCCACCCCTGCTGAGCAGTTTCAAGGGGCTGTTTTGCAGAATGCTGGCACACCAGCTGTTAATCAGGGTAAAACTGGGTGCCTGGAGGAAGCCCTGCCTCTCCCTGGCACCTTGTGAAGGTGGCTCACCAGGGTCCTGCTGGTGGTAGCATCTCAATGGTACATCAGATGTGAGTAGACTGAGTTCCTGGCCTCCTCAGTCTGCAACCAGGACAAGCACCAATAGGCCCCAGCTCTCCAGCACACCTTTGCCCAGCTGGTGTGTTTCAGCTCTGCCTGCAGAAGAGCAGAGAGCTCTCCCTCCAAACTGAAATAGGATGCCAAGGCTGACTGTGCTGCTGACTGTGCCTGTGGGCAATCTGTTCACAGCTCTGGCTCTCCTGGGACTGGACTGGCTGGGCACACTGTGGTGGTAACCTCACCGGCATGGTGGCTGCCCTGCTCTGGCTCAGCATCTGTGGCCTCCTGCCCCTTCCAATTCAGGGGCAATCCAGGTGGGCACCAGCAGATGAGCTGGGGTGAAGGTGAGAGCTGACATGACAACAGCAAGGCTGCGTACATGCAGCTTCCCAGTGTTGTGCAACCACAGTCCCAGCTGCTCTCCTTCTCCCTGCCTGGCCAAGCCTGTGTAGCTGCAGAGGACAGGGAGCACTGCCCAGCTGAAATCTGGCTACTCACCCAGCCTGGATCAATAACTGCCTTCCACGTGGGTCTGGTAATGGGTGCTGCACGTGGGTTTTGGATTGCTTCACCTGCCAGGTGGGGTTGCTGAGGGCTCACTGTGGAGAGATGGCCACCTTCCCTGTCTTACTGCTCCAGACTTAAGTCCGAATCATAGCGAGTTAGGTACCTGAAATGACTGCTAAGGGCTTTACAGCAGTGCCTAAAAAGATTAGTTCCTCCTTCACTTTGACTTGGATGGGCCAAAAAAAATATGCTACAGGCCTGGAAAATAGAAAATGTGATTGCTGTGGTGGTGCAGCTGCTGGAACAGTGAGTAAAGCAATGAGCAGGGTGTCTGGTGTTCATCAAGGAATGACAAAGAGCTGCGTAACACAGCTATTGAAGGGAGGATGATATGTAGGCTGGACGACATACATCTACAGCATTGAAACTATAAAGCATAGACAGAGGGCATGGGCCCGCTAGAAGCAACTGGAAGAGTGACAGAAGATGCCAAGCAACAGCAGAGCACAGCCCAGCACAGGAGGAGCTGATCAGGCGTGCACAAAAGGGAGCCGTGACTTGGACACAGCCTGTAGGGCTGCCAGCCACTTGGTGTGCTGTTTGCTCTCCAGGACACAGCCTGTGCTCGCCAGCAGCCAGGCTCTCCTGAGCACAGACGCTTGTGTTACTGGAGCTGTGGGGGGATGCAGGGCTGAGCTGTGATGAGAAATGTCTCTGGAGCAGGGAGCTGCACAGCTGTGGGGTGGCTGCCAGCACACGGGGTGCCCGCAGTAGTTAGGGGCCCCTACTGTTGGTGTTGACAACAGCCAGTGAAAGAAGATGATGCCTGAAGAACAGCCAAAGCTGTCTGTGGTTATAAATCTAGATTTCCAACCCTCCTCCAGCAACTCAGAGGAAAGCTAGGTTTGAATGTGTGAAGGGACAGGGCTTTATCCACCTATATTTCTGTGCATGAGCTCACATCGAGTCAGGGTGACACCCTGGAACATCCCACCCAGGTCTCCAACCTTCACCTCTTTGTTCCTGCTGGCACAGTCTCCTCTCTTATGGAAGTATTCCTGTCACTCAGACAATGTGAAAATAACAGGGTTTTTTGCAGGCAGAACCAGCTTACCTTGGGTTTGCAGAGCTATGGAGCAACTCTGATGTGGAACCCCACAGTCCTTTCCTTCTCCTAAGGGACAGAGAGACAGGAGGTTTAGGCAACAGAAAAAGTGAGGTTTGCTGGAAAACAGTTTCAACTGCACTTTTTTCTATAGAGTTGCTTTTTTCCCTCTCACTGTGCCTAGTAACCACTGATCTTGGTGGGGTATGTGGTAGTGGGGATTCAGAGTTCACACACCATGTGTATAAGGATCTGACAGGCAGCAGAGCCCATAGTAGCTGCAGTAGAAAGGAAAAAGGAAAGAGAAAATTTGACATGAATAGTGTAAAAGAGAAATCTGGTGTCATTCACCCCAGCTAGCATAATGAGAACGAAAGGCAGAAACCTCTTAATTCTAGATTCATTTTCAGCCTAAAGAGCAATGGTCTGGGAGAATGAGAGCCCAAAACATTACTTACTAGACATATCTAATTTACTTATTGCAACTGCCAGAGCATCCAGGTTCAAGAGACAAGGAACACATAAGGATGATTATTTGCAGGTGCCTTACTGCTCTGCGTTGCAGAACATAGCTAAGGCGAGTGGAGGAAATTCAGGAAGGGAACAGGATGACTCCATGTTGCTGATCTTGCAGGTTTGCTGCGAGAAGTCATCCCAGGGTAACTCTTAGACTCCTTTTCTAGGGATTTGCACCTCTTCCTAAATTACTACAGAGATCAGGCAGACAGTCCTGCAGCAGTTTGTGTCTCCCGGCTGCAGGGCTGGAAAGCTTACCTCACATCTACAAGTAGTAGCAGTTTTGTATTGCATCAGAGAGCAGCACCTGCAGGTATGCCTCAGATCCTGACACTTAACAGATGTGCCAGCCAGGACCTTGTGCTGTTTGCAATGACCACTCACCTCCACACCTGGACTGACTGGAGGAACAAGTGTGCTCCAGTAGGAAGGGCCACATTTCTGCTGCCACTGGGCCATTAGCAAGTGACTGTTAGGAGTGATTGGTATGAGGAAGACCATTTCTGTGGAGAGTTCTCTTAAGCATCCTTCACTTCAGGCTGCCTAAACAGATAACTGAGAAGAAAGCAGCTCAAAAACCTGCACCAACAGGTAGATTTCCAGCAACATTGGCTCAAGGGCATTTAGAGTTGCATGTGGCCAAACAGGAGTGTCCTGGTTTGGGTAAGAACAGAACAAATTCTGTTCAGTGATTTTACTTTTCAGCTCAGTTCTTCTAGCTAACTGCCCTGTCTGAAGTTAGCAGCCTGTTCTCACAAGCAGTGTCTGCTTCTGGCAGAGATAACACCCCGTGTTTAGAGCTAGCACCAATGGTTGGTGTGCAGACCAAGGCCACTGCTGCATCTTGTGCATCTCATTGTGGGATGCAGAAAGTGACAGGCCGCACCTGCAGGGAGGAGTGGACAGAACAGGTGACCCTAAACTGGCCAGTGAGGTATTCAGCCCATAGATGTCATATTTGGTATAAAGCTGAGTGATCATGAGGGTCAAGATTCTTGTCTTGGTCTTTCTTCTATCTCCCTCCTTTCTTCTTCAATGGTTGGCTTCTGAGGAGGACTCTCTATTCAGCCTTTGATCCTGACCTGTGTATTCCTAAATCCAGTACCAGAATCCAGCTCCTGAACTCAGCTCCCATCTGCTGCTGGGCCAAGTCTGGGACTCTCTTAGTGTCTGCCCCACAGCATCAGTTGCAAAATGGTGATGTAAGTGTCATTGTGGGGGGGTTGGATATGATACTGGTTCTGTATATATTTTTATTTATTCCATTTTTATTATTATTTTAATTAAAGTTGCTCTAGTTTCCTTTTCTAATATCTAAGTCTCTCTCCCTTATTCCCTTTCTCTTCCCCTTTGGGGAGGGAGGAGGGTTAACAGAGAGCGTCTGTTATAGGTCCTAGGGGTTGCCCTGACCCTAAACCACAACAAGGAGTAAAACACAGCATGAGATTGCTCAATGACACAGGTCCTTTCACCCCTGAAATTGCTGAGGTGAGGCAACTAATGAGACTGTGGTGGGTCTATTAAAAGGCAGTGAGCATAGGGAAGCTCCATCTAAAACCAGCCTCTGCTCTGCACTAGAGGAGTATGGCCACTCCATCTCATGAGACATGTCACTCTGCAGGTTATCAAGCCTGTGGCAGAGCCCTAGTTATACTGAAGCACTGAATGGGAGCATATTGCTGTTCTTCACACCTCCACCTTCAGACTTTGTGAGTGCACAAACAGGGACTGGCACTGCTCCACACCACACCCAGGCTCTGCTCAAAGTTAGCTGAATTGACAGACTCTTAGGCTAGAGAAGGACACCAAGTCAGGAACACTTCTGTTTCATGAAGAAAGGGCACCTTGCCAGGGCCACAACCTTTGTTATCTTGGCAGGTAGGAAATCTCAAATCTATAGCCCATGAAGTCTCATTTTCATCCAGCATCCATGCTGCAGGGACAAACTATTTAACTTGCACACAGACAGCTGTAGCACAACAGAGAAGTGCACCTAGAATAAACACAAAAACATATCTGAGTTGTTTCAGGCTACTTGAAACAGGTCAGGTAGGGAAACAATTCCTGTCCCCAAATTTTAACCTGTGCAGTTTCTGTAGGAGCCAGGCTAGAAGTTCAGCAAGGGCTGGGAAGCACAAAGGCTGGCACAGGACTTCAGGCAACGTGATGGACAATGGTTTTCCTTTAAAGGACAAATTTCTCTCATCCGTAACAAGTGAAGAGAGCATCTCAGTGCTCAGCAAAATATTCTATTTACAAAGTGGAAACTGCTAGTTGCTGCAGCTGCACATCTAGCAGGCTACACCATGGGGCAGAACAACCTGGATCCTGGCAGGCAGCTGCCCTGTGATCTGGGAATGTTTCTGGTATTGTCTCCCTTCTCTCTGTGCTGAAGGCTCGCAGAGCTGACACTGCTTTGCTGCAGTGGTATACTGAAGCTACAAAGACCAGTATAACTCTTCAAGCTGGTGGAGTTTTAGTGGCTTTTAATTAGTCTCAGAAGGTTCAGCTGTTCAGTATCTCCCAGAAATTACAAGGAGTGACAAACACCTTGTCTGCCAGGAGCACTTTCAAGACATTATCTGCACACAATTCCCAGGCAGGCAAATCCCAACAACACAGTAGTGGTTCCTGCACGTGCATAGCCACGCAAGTCTCCTGGGCTGCCTGGGCAGTTTGCTGGGGTCAGAGTCCATAGAGCAAATGAGGCAGCAAAGAAGAAGGAAAAAAATGGGTAACGACATCAGGATGGTGGAGGAGGCAATGCCTTGCGTAAGGAATGAGGAGAAGGAAGCTGGGCAGCAGAGAGGGCAGCTCTACCCACACCAGTGCTGGGGGAACAGCAAACACTAGCTGCCTCCCCAGGGCAGGCAGTAATAGGCTGCTGCTGCTGCTCACCTTCTCCTCCTCCTCCTCCCTGCTCCAGCTGCTGCAGGACAGGGTGGTGCCAGCACTGCCTGCCTTGGCAGAGGGGCCTCACATCAGGTTGGGCAAGTATCGAGTTCCTAGGATCATGATCCTTTCTTGGCTCAGGAGGCACTTTCCCATGCAAAAAAAACCTCCTCTGTCCTGCCAGTCCCAACACCTTCCAGATCCTCCCATTCTTTTACCATGCCGTGCGGCTGAACACCAACAACTTCCCAGACAGGATGACCATTAGTTCCTCATATTAAAGGCATCTACTCACCCACTGGTGTCTTTGGGCCCATTTGTTGCCTTCCTCATGTGACAGTCGCTTGACCAACTTAACAAACTTCTATGTTGAAATGGCTGGCTTGGTAGAGGAGAAGAGAGCAGTGGAAATTGTCTACCCTGACTTCAATAACGTCTTTGAAATGTCTCCCATCAGATGCTCATATAGAAGCAAATGGAATGATGGGCTGGGTGAGGAAGCAGTGAAGTGAAATGAGAACTGTCTGCTGGGCCCAGAGGGTGGTGATCAGTGGCATAAAGTCTAATTGGAGGCCAATAACTAGCAGTGTAGCCCAGGAGTCAATACTGGGTCTGTTTAGTATCTTCATTCATGATCTGGGCGATAAGTAAGAGTGTACCCTCAGCAGGTTGCTGATGACACAAAACTGAGAGGAGTGTCTGATATAGCAGAGGGCTGTGATGCCATCCAGAGGGACCTTGACAGGCTGGAGAAACAGGCTGGCAGGAATCTTGTGAAGTTCAATGAGGAGGAACACAAAGTCCTGCACCAGGGAAGGAATAACCCCATGAAATGCTGGAACCACTTAGCTGGAAAATAGCTTGGCAGAAAAGGACCTGGCATCCCACTGGACACCAAGCTGATCATGAACCAGCAATATGCTCTTGCAGAGAAAATGATAACAGTATCCTGGAATGACTTAATAAGAGTGTTGCCAGCAAGTTGAGGGAGTTTATCATTCCCTCCAATGAACACTGTTGAGGCCACACCTGGAGTAATGTGTTCAGTTTTGAGCTCCCTAGTACAAGAGAGACAGGGAACTACTGGAGAGGGTCCAGGGACCAGTCACAAAGATGATTAAAGGACTGACAGATCTCTTCTAGGAGGAAAGGCTGAGAGTGCTGGGTCTGTTCAGCCTGGAGAACAAAAATATTGGGGGACCTTGTCAACGGGTATAAAATGTGTATACCTGAAGGGAGAGTGCAAAGAAGATGGAGCCCAGTGAGGCCTTCTCAGTGATGCCCAGCAACAGGGCCAGAGGTGATGGTCATAAACTGAAACATGGGAGGTTCCCTCTGACCATCAGGAAGCAATTTACTGTGCAGGTGTCTGAGAAATGGCCCACTGACCAGAGAGGCTGTGGAGACTCCAAACTTGGAGAGAGTCAAAAGTCGTCTGGATGCAGTCCTGGGCTGCTGGCACAGCAGGGGGGCAGGACCAAATGATCTCCAGAGGTCCCTTCCAATCTCAACCATTCTGTGATTCTGGCAAAGGGACAAAAGCAGTATGCTTGAGAAGGATCAGAGGAAGCACATCCCAAGAAAACAGCAGCATGATGAACATTTCAAAGCAGGGGACATCAGGTTGCCAAAGCCTCGGTGCCTCGAAATCAGGCCAGTGAGATTAGCCTGGCCAGAGGTCACAAAGCAGCAGACAGGCATGGAAGAGCACTCACAAACTGCTCCCAAGTTACCTGCCATCATCATGAACACTGGACACATATGAAAGCAGTATGACTTGGCCCACTCTGGCTCAAGGGATAATTTCTCAAGGAAGCAGGCTCATCTATTTGGACCTGACCCTTCACAGAGTTGCCCAAGATCCCAAGAGCCCAGAGGGAGCTTTTGCAGCACTCTGCCTCCTCCACCCACCTGTGCCCAAGGATGGCTGGAGTCTGGGAGTCAAGCTGAAGTTGCCTCTCCCCCAGCCAGGGAAACACAGGCACCCCCAGCTTCTCCCTGGGCCTTGCCCAGAGCAGGAGATGCTCCGCAGGTTGCTGCTTACATCATCCAGCCAGCAGTTGCCACAGTAACCACACGGATGGAGGATACAGGGTTTCTGGGGTAGCAGAATTACTGCCACCCACCTGGGTATTGTCTCTACTGCACAGCAGGAAAGAAGGATGCAGTTTTCTGAAGGTGAAGATAAATACCCTTCCCTACACTAAACCAAGCTGGGCTTCCCATCCGCTCCACACTCCCACAGGCTGTCACAGCTCTGCTCTCCAGAGCCTTGTACTCCTTGGCCACTGCACTGCTTTCCTGAACACTCAACCCAAGAAAAAAAGTGCTTTATATGAGAAGAAATCAGCCTACACATGGAGGACCCATGACCTTTTTCAGTTTCATCAGCAGATGTGCTCTCCCACCAGACCCACGCCAGAGGGAATCAAGGCCTGACCACCATGAGGATCATAACCCTTCATGTCAGTGCTTGAACAGATGTCTGAAGGGCTTGGATGGAGAAATCACTGTCCCTAAGAGACCCTTCCACTCTAGTTTTCTAATGAGATCTGCTTATGCTCACCTTCATTATGTGCAGGAGCAATAGTAGCAGAAAGAAGCCACAAAGAACCAAAGCCTGGCAAACCTGATAGACCCTTATAGTGTTGCTCTAGTGCCCATTCAAAACAAGAGCAGCCCTGTGGCTAGAGGCAGCACTTAACCTTCTGCTTCCACTGCTGGGGAAAGGAAGCATTTGCCCTGGTGCCCTCAGCTGCATGACCAACCAAGGCAGGGCCAGGTAAAGCTTATTTCCCTTCTGCTCCAAGTCCACCCAGATCTGCTTCACAGCAAAGCCCTCAGCGAGAGCTGCACCAGATCAAAAGGAGCAACGTGGTCATAAGAGATAGGGATCAACCATCACCTCTGCTGAACTGTTTTCAGCAGCAGCCACGTGAAGAAGAAAACCTACTCTGCAGGTTCACCATTTGTCACCCAGAGGAGGAACTCTCTCTTTGGAGAGGGCTCAAACAACAGGTTATAACTCTCCAAATAGCTACTGGACTCCCTTCTGTTTCCCAGTGTGCCAGCCTGGGAATCCACAGCCTCCAACTTCTCATCTGTTGGCTGGAAGAGATAGAAAGGACAGAGCAAATGAGGCAGAGATCGTAAGAAGCACTGACTCTCAAAGTACCTCAGAAAAAAGGGAGGCCTGTCCTGGGGATGCTCTTGCACCATCTCCTCTGCAGGTGCACATGGAACCAACTCAGCCTGTGCAACTGGCAGCCGTGCTGAGCGCTCCCAGCTGTGCCCCAGGTCACAAGTGCAGTGTGAGAGCTTCTCTCAGAGAGCAATGACAAACAAGTCAGGGTCTGGGCATCCCAACCAGGCAGACAGAGTTAGCAGACACAGTAGGTCTTGATCTTGCTCCGTTTGATGATGCAAAGTGTTGGTCAGGTGCTCATTAACATAGTGCCAGTTCTCTGGTTGTCTTCATTGGAGACTGGACAAACAAAAAGGAGAGACAAATGCAGACAAAAGGCACAAATTAAGATGACAAGCAGTCTTCAGAGAGCTCTTTGGATCTTTGATTTTAGAGGGCTGTTTCCTAAGGTATGATAAGAGTAAAAAAAAAAAAATAAAATTGACAAGACAACGCAGCACCTGGAATTACTCTGAGGCCAGTCAGTATCATCTAGTTCTGCCACGTGAGGTGACACAGCACCAGCTTAGGCTGAGATGTGATGCTTAGTTGCCATCAACAGCTGTTAAAGGGGCCTGACAGACAAAGGGCAGGATGCAGCTCCTGTGGGAGAAAGGGAAGCAAAATACATTCCAGTGGTTTCAAACTCTTCTCACCTAATCTCTTTTCTCCCTTCTGGCCAGAACCAAAGCCAGACCCAGGGCAAACTACAATTCAGGGAACTTCACCTCTAGTGATATGGTGACACCCACCTTTCCCTCACTCAAAGCTTGGCATAGTTGAGAAGGGTCACAGCAAAACCCTACCTGAGCAGTTCTCTGCCCTCTGCAAGCTACACATGGGTGACAGAGATGGCACCTCACCCCTACCCAGCAGAGCTGGACACTGCTGCAAAGGGCCACATGAATCACTGAGTCTACCTGACTAGCAGCAGGCAGACTCCAGGTGGAGTCACCATTCTGCAGCAGGAAATGCTGTGAAATGTGAAGGCAGCTGGCAAAGACCACGTCACTCACTGCTCCAATTGCTCTGGATGGACTCTGCACCCTACACCCCACTGGCCACCACCACGCTCGACTCCAGTTCTGAGAGCCCAGTATGAGACAGCAGCAAACAGCAGCTCAAAGACACTGTCCATGAGACATTATCCACCCAGCAGCACCCCCTTGAGTGAGGAAAAGCCTTGCCATGTCCTCATCTAAGCCATTTCCCTCTCAATGGGATCACAAGCAAGAGAAGGAGGCCATTTCCAGCCTACACTCACACTTTATTATATACAGAGACACGGCGAGTGTAAGAACATCAACATTGGACATGGACAGTAAGGGAGGCCCAAAGGCACCTCCTGTCCCCTTGGTGCAACCAGTCAGCATAGTTTATACAAATAATACCATATTTTCAACAATAAATAAGTTTGATAAATAAGATAGAGAAATTAAAAAAAAAAAAAAAAACAAAAACCAAAACAACGTAGAAAGACAAAGCAGCAAGGAATGATTTTGAGGGCTGTGACACATTCACAGCAGTGACAACACGACCACCATCTCACCTGCACACCAGCAACTGCAGCACAGACCCCCATCAGCCCTTTTCTCTCCCGGTATTATGGCAAAATCCAGCTGAGGAGGAGGAGGAACTGAGGGGAGTCATACAGTTCACTGCAGCTGTGTTGCTGTGGTATAGGAGCCCTCTGGCCTTCACAAGCCCCTTGAGAAAGGGTGCTTGAAAACAAGGTACAACCACAGAGCCCCTGTGCACAGTCACAGCTTGTGTGTTTGGCATGAAACTCCCACTCACACCCTTTCTGTAGTTCTTCAGATGGACACTGGCACAGTTATTAACTGAGCTGGAAGGAGGGGGTAGTGGGGAAAACATCTCTAATAATTAATCAGTGGACAGAAGAGACAAGGCAATGCTCCTTTTCAGTCATGGGAGGCAAAGATGCTCTCATTCATCACTCCAGAGCTCCAGCACACTCCTTCCACACAGCCTGGCACCAATTTAGAGTGGGTGGGTGACGCCAGCCAGTCCCCTGACAAGGGGGAGGTTACCACAAGGACTGCAGGGATGCAGCTTAGAAGTCAAGAGTTAGGGTACTGAAGGGGCAGCAGTAAAAGGCTGTCACTAGTTATCCAAGAGCAAAAGAAGATAAATGGCCCCTAACCCCTGCAGGGGGAGAGGCCAAACAGCCACACTTGATTTGATCCCCCACCCCGTCAGCCTCAAGGCCTCCTGCTCTCTCCCAGAGATGCTGGCAGCTGGCATGAGAGAGAGAAGGACTCTGCTCATCATGGATAGCTCTC
The DNA here is from genome assembly GCA_025447755.1 of Corythornis vintsioides. Taxonomy (NCBI): domain Eukaryota; kingdom Metazoa; phylum Chordata; class Aves; order Coraciiformes; family Alcedinidae; genus Corythornis; species Corythornis vintsioides. Next base: position 70,789 of record JAOEGS010017604.1, read on the forward strand.
AGCAGAAAGGAAACAACTTGAACCCTGCCCCCTCCTGCCAACCCCCTCCTCATTTTGCCCCCCCCCCCCCGAGAATGGCGCTGGAATGTGCGGAAACCGGGAACTGAGGGAACAGGGCAGTGAGAGAGAAACGGGAACAGATGGAGATCTGGGAGGCGGAACCGACCCCTCTGCCCTCGCACGTACAGGCTGCTACTCATCCAAGCCCGGTATCAAGTCTGCAATGCTGTCCACATAGTAATTGGGCACCAGCTCCTTGGCAGCGGCGCTGTCGCTGGCCATGTAGGCTTGGGCTTCTTCCAGGCGGGAGACACCTGTCAGGGTGAGGATGGTGGAGAGGCCGCAGTTCTTGCCGAAGAGAATATCCGTCTCCAGCCGGTCTCCCACCATGAGGGTGCGGGCCGGGTCGACGCCGAACCGCTCCACGATGCAATCAAACATGTACGTGTTCGGTTTCCCCACCACCAGCGCCTTGCGGCCCGAAGCAGTTTCCACCGCAGCTGTGAGGCTGCCAGTCCCTGGGGAGGGAAAGGAGGAGAGAAAGAAGTAGCCGCGGAGTAACGGGCTGCGGGCAGCTCCGCACGGTGGGTCCCGCCAGCGGCCAAGCAAGCGGGGTGCCGGCAACATCGCTTCAGGAGCTGGCAGGGACGCCTCAGGCGGACGGTGCTGTCCAGCCTGAAGCCCAGGGAACGGCGGTGCCCGGGCCTGGGGACGGTGAAGCCCAAACGAGGCCGCCCCACCACCGGCACCCCGCCCCCCCCCCCGGTGGGGAGCTCCCGCCCGCGACGGAGGGGGAGCAGCGGGCTTACCAGGGGTGCGCTGGCCGTCGCTGAGCGGGTGCCAAGGGTCGGGATCGGTGGCCACCAGGAGGCACTGCGGGTCGCGCAGGTAGCCGCAGGCCTGTGATAGCTTGGCGAAGGTGAACTGGTCGTCGTAGCCCACCAGGACGGCCCGCACCGGCTCGGCGGCGCTCGGCGCTGCCTCGCCCTCTCCCGCCAGGCGCAGGCCGGCGTCGCGCACCTCGCCGCGCAGCCCCTCGCCGCCCAGCACGAAGACGCGGCCGCCCCCGCTCCCGTTGCCGCCGCCGAGAAGGCGCTGGCGGAGGAAGAGCGCGGAGCAGAGCGCGGAGCTGAAGACGTGCTCGGCGCGGACGCCGCGGAAGCCGAGGCGGCTGAAGCGCCGCTCCAGCTCGGCCACGGAGCGGCGGCTGTTGTTGCTGACGAACAGGGCGGCTTTGCCGCTGCGCCGCAGCCGCTCCAGCAGCTCGGGGGCGCCGGGGACGGCGCGCTCGCCCGCCCATAGGACGCCATCGCAGTCGAAGAGCAGTCCCTGCGCGGGGCCCAACACCTCCCGCAGCGCCGCACCGCTCAGCCGCCGGCAGCTCGCCATGCCGCCGCCGCTGCAGCCGGCCGGCCGCCCCTCCGCCCCCCCAGTCACCGCCCCCCGACGCCAAGCGAAGGCGGGCAGCGCGCCGACCGGCAGCCGCGCCGCCCTGTCGCCCTCGAGGAGAAGATGCCGGGCCGAGCGGCTCCCAAACGGACAGCCGGGCTGCCCTGTTGGCTGCCGAGGCGGCGGGGAGGAGGCGGGACACAGCCCGAGCGCGCTTGCCGACTGGCTAGAGCTGCTCGCCCCGGCCACCGCCTCCCCCAGGTGACCGGGCGGTGCCAGGGCGCCGCCTGCTGCCGGCGGGGGCCGGTGGGCAGCGGAGCAGCCGCAGCTCCTCAACCCGGGCCCGCGGCGCTGGCTGCCCCCCTGCCCTCCCGCCCCGCGCTGCGTTGCCATCCCCAGGGAACCCCCCTTTCCCTCCTCCTGGGGAGCCTGGGGGTGGGCGGTCTCGGGCTGCCGAGCGCGCCCTGCTCACACCTGCCTGCAACTGGGACACCAGCTCTTTCAAGGGTGGAGTTGCAAAATATATTTATGTATATTTGTACAACCTGCCTGTGCGTTCCTGGGGCTACGCATATGAACTCAAAACAGGGCAGAAGGGGCTGGGATCATGGGGGTGCGTCCGCAAATGGCCCCCTGGGGCGAAGCTGCCCGCGCTGACCCAAAATCTGGAGTCGGTGTCTAGGAGGCTCCCCGCCTCCCCCTTCCCGCCCTCTGGTTGTGGGAGAACCCCTTTGGAGACTCTGCCCAAGGGATGCCAGGTGGGGATCTGGGTCCCTTATGGGTGGCTGGGACCTGGCAATTACATAGTGGAGATAGGAGAGCAGGGGGAGGTGGGCATCAGTCAAGGGAGCAAGATGGAGGAGCTGGAGGGACTTGCTGTCCCTCAGGCCACTAGCATCCCTAGAGTACCTGCTGGGTCCCAAAGGGGTATTGGAACCCATTGCCCTGGCCCTGTAGTCCCTGCTGTGCCCTGACCTCAGTTCTCCGTGGGCTGTCCTGCTGGTGGTGATGTGCCCAGGGTGCTTCTTTCTCTCACAGGCGGTGGCTGTTCCTGGTCCATAGCTGCCAGGGCACAGTCTGTGGCAGCTGCTGCTTCGGCCTCGCCGGTGGGAGACCTGGGGGATGATGGGGCATCTAGGCCATGGCGGCGTGCTGGCTGGGGGGGCAGTGGCGGTGGGACAGTGGGGGCTCGACTGGGCACCCCAGCCAGCCGGCGTGGTCGGGCTTTGGGGCTGGCTGCATGCTCGGGTGCTGCCGGAGCAGGAACTGTGCTCCGTGGCTGGGGCACGGGCAGTGGCACCGCTGGTTGGGCTGGAGCTGGGCGCTTGCCTGGAAAGAAAGCTGGAGTGGGCTGGGATTCCCTCTGCCAGGGTGTCTCCCCAAGGCAGAAGGGGCCACGAAGCTGTCTGTGGGTCAGGCAGGGCACCACAGGCTGATGGACAAGCTTCCCCTTGCCTGGCTACCATACTTCAGACCCAAGTGAATTACAAGCTTTTGGAGGCTTTTGCTCCCCTCTTCCCTTCACAAGAGGCCATAAGCTCTGACATCTCTTTACGGGGAGTGGTCACCCTCCCACTAGAGGACTGGCCATATCCACCCCTGCAGTGCCACCTCAGCTGGGGATGGAGCATGCAATCAGTGGTCAGATCCTGACCATGTTTCCCCTGACAAAGGCCCTTCCTCTCCCTTGATGGCAGGGACGTCCCCAGCACTGTTTAGTGAAGGCAATGGCGGGATGAAGGCAAACCAGAGGAGATGGCACTGGCAGTGTCATCTCCCAAGCACTGTGCTATCTTGGGCATTCTAACCTTGGCGGGCAGTGTCATCGATTGCCTGTGGAGCTGGAGGCCCCATGGCTTCAGGAGATGATCTGGTCACTGCTGGGGATGCTGCCTTGGACCTGGCCTCAGGGTACCTTGAGGTGCTGTGTGGAGAAGGGAGAATCAGGCTTTGGTCATGCACAGCAGCCTTGGCCACGAGGCACCTTGAATCCATCTGGCAAGGATACAGCCAGATATGGCAAGGGGTGGGATGGGGGAAGGACATGGGGAGAGCTGGAACAGCCAGAGCTCCCAGCTCCCACCAGACTCACGCCTCTTCATCTAGGAGAGTGGGGGTGCCAGCCGGAGGGGGCTCAGGGGACAGCTCTCCCACTGGTGTGGTCTCACCTAGTCCGCTGTTCACAGGCAGCGTGAACATGCCAGAGACGTTGAAATTTAACTCTGGGTGGAGACAAAGGAGAGGACTCTGTGAGGAAGTGCTTGCTCCCTTAAGTTTCCCCTGGTGACCCTACACTGGGAAACCAGAGCATACTGCTGCTTCCCTTTTCCTGGGAATGGAAAAATGTCCCTTTCCCTTCCTCTCTCCTTAACCCTGAGCCACAAGTACCCAAGCCAGGCCCTGGCCCCACCTCCAGGAAAGAGAATGTCTGCATTCTGGATGAGGGCTTCCACCACGCCCACCACCTGGATAGAGGAGACCGAGGCCAAGTCCAGTTGCACGGGGTCTCTGGAGAGACAGAGGTAGAGAGGGTATCAGAACAGGGGTTTTGGGACAGTAGTCATCTTGGTGTTCAGTCCGGAACAGAGCTGGGTAGGGGAGACAGGGGCAGAGCTGGAAGGGGAGGCAGCCTGGTTGTGGGGGGATAGTAGGACAGGTCTGTTCCCTGTCTTGAAAACTCTGGTTTGGTGTTGGAGGCCAATGGCGTTGGAGGCCATCCATGCCACAAGCGCTCTGGGTCTCAGCCTCTTGCTCTGCTACTTTGCAGAGATGCTACGAGGACATGTGCTTGGGGACTATGGGAACAAGGGACAGGACTTGAGGAGGGGAGAGGCACAAGTGCTCTAGGCCAGCCTGAAGGCTATATCAGCCTTTCACATCTCATTTGCACTTGGGGCATCCCAGCCTGGGCTGGGGAGCTGCCCTCCACCCCTCCCAGCCAGACCTTACCCTGTGCTCTGTTGTGACCACAGCAGGTTGGGGCCCAGCACGATGGCAATGTTGCTGGGGGTCATTTTATTCACCTCCTGGTGTTCAGCCAGCTTGGCTAAAAACTTGATCAGATACCTGTGGGGTAAAAGGAGGATGGGGTGCTGATAAGTATGATCTGGGGAGGAAATGGCTGCTCCTGATGATTGCTTGGGGCTGAAGAAACCCTGTCCATGCAAAACACCTCAGGTTGCTGTAGCTCTCCCGGGGCAGGTGTCTGCAGGTGTCTCGCAGGCTTTGTACACGGCTGTCAATGTCCTTCAAGCTGCAAGAGAGAAGGAGGAGGAATGAGGAGCTCATCATGCTCCTATGGCAGAGAGGGACACAGCATGCAAGGGAGGCAGGCCAGTGTTGGCTGCCCCATGCGGGTCATAGCCCTGGCAATGGAGATGCCCAGCTGCTGCCCTGGGCAGCTATAAGGCTGGTATCCACAGGGAACAAATTAATAACCCAAAGGCTCACAGGGACTTAATATGATATGAATATGGCTTGTGGGTGGGCTCAGGGGCAAGTACCACCTGGCCACAAGCAGCACCCTATTTCAAGTGACCCACAGGGCTCAATGACACTGAGATGACTGCTTCAGAAAGATGTCCTCCTGATTTCCCCAGGCTTTGGCTGTGCCACCTCCACCACCTCTTCCATCCTGAAAGCAAGAGGCCAAACTGATATGGTGCTCACGCTGTTGAGGCCAAGTGGGTCTTCGCAGAACAAGTTCTTCTTGCAGTCAAAAAAGGCTGCAGCCTTCCCTCTCACCATGACATGTTTTTATTGCTATTCTCTGAGATTTCGAGCCATATGAATTTCTGCCAAGGCTGGGACAGGGCAGGCACTGCATTTGTATCTCTCCACATGGCAAACAAGGCCAAGCAGTCCTGTTCTGAGTGCTAGTAGGGATGGAGGGAGCAATTTGGGTATTTCTGAGCCCCATTAAACTTTTCCACCCCATCCCTGGACCCACCTGGCCACTTTGACCCATTCGTTGTAGAGCTCAAAGGTCATCAAAGGCTGGGGTAGCTCCCGCAGGTAGGATTTCAGTGCACCTGAGAGGGGAGCAGGAGAAGCAGGGGTGATGGTGGCTGCAGGATGGCAGGGACTGCACCATCATGTCCCTCTGCCCTGCCTCACCAGCACCCACCGGCCACGGCATGGGGGTCTGAGTAAAACTCCTCCAGGGCGTTGGAGCCACTGGCCAAACTGCTCTTCAGCTTCCTCAGCACTGAAGCACCTGCTGCCAACCGGAAGAGTCCCTAGGGACGGGGCAAAGAGGAAGGAGATGTGGGGGGCTGTACCTGGGGGCTGAAGGGTGGTGAGTGGACCAGGGTCATTGCCTACCTCCTCCCTCATGCCAGAGGCCAGCAACATCATGACACAGGCTTCGATGGGCAGCGCGATCTCCCGGCCCAAGCTCTTGAGGTGTGTCTCCAGGGGCACGCCGTAATACCCTGCCACCGAGGTGTCCACACTGAAGGAGGGCTCTGGAAGAGGGAGCTGAATGCTGAGAGGGACCGTGGCTGCCAGGGCTATCTGGCATATAGACACAATGCTCCCAGCTGGGCCACCTTTCCGAGCATTGCTGGCCACACCCGCACCCCCCAGGCTCAGCTGCAGCCCTCCCTGGCTGCTGGGAGAGCCAGCAGGTACCTGTCTGGCCGTGGCTTTCCTTCAGCTCTGCCAGAGCAGAGTCCAGAGATCCCAGCGACTGCCGGTGGTACTGGGCTTGGATTTCCATCAGCTGTCAGACAGGGGACAGGCAGACAGCACTCAGTTTGGCACCAGTCCCTCTCAGGGAGACCCCCATCCCCAGGACATTGCACCCACATGGAGACAGGGCAAAGGGGAAGCTGCAAGTGGAATCACTCCCAGGGCCTGTGGGACCATGTCTGTAGTGAGCAGTAGAGGGAGGGGTCACGAGACAAGCTGCTCTGTTCAAAGTTGATGCTAGTGGTAGCATTAACCTCTAGTGCATGAAGCAAAAGGAGCTTTAGGCATCTGCTGGTGCCTGTGGCTTCCCCCTGCCCTGGGCAGAGAGCTTGGTGTGGACGGGGACAAGGCTGGGCTCAGACATAATCCAGAAGACGTTCAGACACCGAGAAAGAGTGTGAGAGAAGACTTACTTTGATGAAGTAGCTGGCGTAGCTGTCCTCTTTGGTGGAGAAGTGGTAGAGGTCAGCCATGTACTCGTCCTGGGAAGGGAGGCGCAGAGAAGAGCAATAGTCAACCTCCACCCTGGCACTTGAGGAAGAGGAGACACCATCACAAAGTCCCCTCATCCATGCTGTGAGGCATTGAGATGGAGTCTCTGGGTGTGGCAGGGAGGCAGGTTGGGATCACAGGGGACTCCTCCTTGTCCCCATCGCTTTGCATTTGGGTAGTGGCAGTGACCTGCCCTGTGATCAGGGTCCCAGCTCAAGTGGCTCAGGAACAAGAGGTCCCTTCACCTCCAGCTCCAGTGAGCCCATGGGTTCTGCCAGACAAGGCACAGGACTTTTCAGAGAAACAGAGCAGAGAAGGGGAAAGCTCATGTCCCCTGCCACCTAGCACAGACCCCAGCTTGGTTGTCCCCAGCTTGAGGGAATCCCATAGGCTTCCTGCTCCAGCCCCTGCAGCTTCTTCTCTTCATCAGCTCTTCTTTTGAATCCTTTACTCTTTTTCACTGGGCTTGGGGTGTCTCCCTATTTCTGCTCCTCAAAGGACTGGTCTGTTGCCTGGCTGCATCTGGCCTGGCTTGGGGTCACCCTGAATGGGGCCACTGGAGGGAAGCAGGTCTCTAGACCTGGAGCTGCCCCAAGGGTTGAGCAAGTGACATTCTCACCTTGCACTGTTCCACTTTCCTCTTCAACTCCTCCTCCTCTTCCTTCAAGATTTCCAGTTTGTTGGCAGCAGAAGATACCCCTGGGCCAGCACCAGTGCCAGCGCTGTTACTGGAGCTCTTGGCAACTTGGTTCAGCCTTTGGGATGGGACAGAAGAGGCACACAAATGGCCTCAGTGCCAGGGACAGCGAATGGAATGGGTGTGAAGAAAAGGGGTATGGGGATCTTAAGAGGGACAGCAAGTGTACTGCTGTGTGATGGTTTTCCTAGACCAGTGTCTCTCACTTCCCTCACCCAGAAAATGCTGCTGCACCAATAGGTGAGACCTGGTCAAGTCAGGGTGCATTCAGCAATGCTGCCTGAAACACTCAGGGTCTGCAGAACCCTGCCCAAGCCCTGCTCCTGAGATGTCCCTTCCTCTACTCCCTCCAAACAAGGGGAGGACAGTGTGGAAACAAGCCATCATTGACTCATGGGTTCCCTGCTCACTCAGCATGGCATGGGCTACCCTGCAAGAGTTAGAGCAGGTCAATCTCCCTGGCACTGAGCAGTGATGGGGCACTTTTCTGCCCATGGCAATGGTGCTGCCTTTCTCTCCTGTGCCATGGAGCCAGCAGCTCAGCCCAGAGCAGGATGTACCTGCAGAGATGGGAAGGCTGGGCGTTCCCAAAGAGCTGTCTCCTGTTCAACTTTGCCCTCAGCCCTGGGAAATTAAATCCCCAGGAAAGTCATCTTCTGCTCTTCCCCAGCCTGGCTTGGGACTGTGCCCCATATGACCTGGTGCCCCAGCTGCAGTGTGCCCCATACCGGCTCTTGACTGTGTTCCAGTCAGAAATCAACTTCTGGAGGGTCTTCTTGCGCTTCAGGATGATGGGAAGCTCCTCCTGGGGAGAGAGGGGTCAGAGTGAGTAGAGGAGGCTTGGGGCTGGTGAAGGGGAGGTGGGATGGGAGAGCAGATCTGGAAGGGTGTCCTGGGCTACCTCACTGAGCTTGTTGAGTGGCTGCAGGACATCGTGCTCCAGGGCAATCTCAAACTCGGCCAGGATTTTGGCCAATGAGCTCTGTATGCAGCAACCCATCTCCAGGGCTTTCCTATGTGCGGACAGAGATGAAATGACTGTGGGCTGGAGCCATGCTCTCTCTGACACAACGCCTCCCGCTGAACCCATGAGGGACCCTGAACCACCGTCCAGCCCCCTCTGCAACCGGAGGCTGAAGGTGCTGGCTGTCCCCTCTGCCACTGCAATGCCAGTGCTTACTCTGAGGACAGGGCTGACAGCTCAGCTTGGCTGTGGAAGCCTCTGAGCCAAGACACTGGCTGTGCAGGGTCTGGCTTCTTTTGGAGTCACCCATGGCACTTTCTCCCATTGGCACTTACCCAAGGCTGGACTCTGTATCCAGTTCTTTGAAGCTCTCAGCCATCGTCGTGGACAGAGCCATCAAAGGCAGCTTCTTCTGTGCAGAGCCAAGGATTCCAGAGAGGGATGGTGAGATGGTGTGTGGCAGCTCCCTCCCCATTGAAGCGTGCCACTGTGGCACAGGAGCAAGTGGCCAAACTCTGCGCTGGGTCCCCACATCTTCCCTAGGCCCACCCAGCCCTGTTGGCCCTGAGCCTGGGTCCTTCGGATGTCCCTTCAGCCAAAGCCAGGATCCAATTAGCTGTACAAGGCACCAAGGCTCCACAGTTGGTTAGAAAACCTTCAACCTTCTCTCAAACAGTCCCCTGTGGTTACTGATGAAGGCCCTCATCGGGACCAGCCTTGCTGTGGCTTCAAATATGTGGAGCAGTTTAATCCCTGAGAGTAAGTAACTAAGCCAAGGTGGGGCTTGTCAGGCTGACAAGAAGAAGGAGCCTACAAAATCATGGAGCAGCTATGGAAAGTGCTGGAGGATCCACTGTTTGCTTCCCAGACAAGGACTGGTGAAGACCATCCAGACAGAAGGTGGCAGGTTCAAACCAAGGAAGAGGAAGTGGTGGCACCACTGTCCCCAGCTGTGCTGTGGTGCTCCTCACCACAGGGCACCATGAGTGCCAGAGGTTCACAGGACTTAAGAAAGGGACACAGACAACAGGACTTTGGAAGGTTATTCAATGCAAAATTTCCATCTCTGTCCTGGGAGGCCTCAAATTAGTGATGGACTCTACTCACCACTCGCTTGTCCATCTCAGAGCCACATTGCCCCTGCAGGCAGGCTTGGAGCCTCTTGGACACACTGTGAGCTGCTCGCTTGGCTGGCTCAATCCTCTGCTCAATCTGTGGGTGAAAGGTGGCACTGGAGACCACCTTTTGCCCACTGTGGGTGCCCCAAGGCACTCTCCCCACCACCCAGCTTTGGGTGTGAGTGGCCCACCCAGCATCCCACCCCAGCCCAGAGCATCCCTGGTTCAGGGAAAAGGGAACACAGGATTCATCCCTCTGTGCGCAGCTGGGGAAGCCCTTTCCCTTGGCAGGAGTTTGCCATGCCCTTAGTGCCGTGGTTCCCTTAACATCCCAGAGTTTCCCTGCAGCACACAGGCAGATTCCTGCCCCACGACTGGGATGTGCTGCCCGGGCAAATCACAGGCAGGAGCTGGGCAGGGTCCCACACCCAAATATAGGCAGGCACATGCCTACCAGCCCAGCCCGCCCCTCACCTGCAGCAGATCTTCTGGCAGGAGCTCAGTTGCTTCTTGGGCTCTGCCAGAGGAAGGAGAAAGAGCCATTATTAGATGAGGGTAACCTCCAGCCAGCCTCCTCAGAAAGGCAGGTTCTTATGTGTCCCACCTGACTCTCTCTGGGTTTCAGGGAGGATGAGGTGCTGGCTATGGCCTGGACCATCATACACAAGGCTGTTCTGAATGTTCTTGTGCTCAGGAGCACAAAAACAGCAGGAGCAGGGCAAGGCAGCCAACCTTGCTGGCTGGTAGACACCCCATCTGACAGGGCTTCCAGTTCAGAGAACCACAGCCAAAATACCCAGATGTGGCCTGTTTTTTTGGAGACAGGTGTCTATCAGGGCCATGGCAAGAGTGGGATGTTTGGTGGTGGAACCTTCTACCCCTGACTGCCCGACTCTTCCCTGAAGGCAAAACCAGAGCAGTGCTGTAGGAGCCTGGCACATGTCTTTGCAGGCCACAGTAGTTGGAAGGTGCAGGGAGACTGGTGCCAGAGCAAGGAAGTCTTTGTTGTCAGGCTGGGGACCGAGACCAACACCATCTCCTCCAGAAACTCCTATACGAAACCAGCTTTCTGCTTGGTTTTGCAGTAGGAGCAAACCTGACAAAGAAAATTTCCTTTTTTTTTGCAACAAATTCTGCTCAAACCCAAATTCAAAAGCTATCAGCTGCCATTACCACCAAACCTCCCTGATGCCTCCTATAGAGGAAACCTCACTTCATGGCCTGCTGCCATTTCTATACCCTGGAAACCCTGTTTGCTTTCCCTCCACTGTTGCTGCTTTTCCCCTGGTTCACGTTTCTCTCTTTTCACTACCCGCCAGAGCTGACATGGGACAAGGCCATGGAGCTGCAGGAAATGGAGGTGGCTTGGTTGAAGACAAGCAAAATCACGTGGGATTGTGGCCCACGGAGGAGAGGCTCTGCAGCGGGTGAAGAGCTTGCTCTTGGACTGCAGGAGCTGCTTGAGACCTCCTGCCAGCCTGACATTAAACGGAAGGGAGGAGCATCTAACATGGCGATGAGACTTCTTGAGGGAGGAGGGATAGGAATGGTGCTCATGCTCCCCTCTGGGGAATGCAAGAAAAGCAAGAGGCCACCAGGATGTAGGTGCTGCTTCCCTGTGGCTGGTCTGCCGAGCTGGCTGAAGGATCTCAGTTGTCCATGGGACACAGTCCTGCTCAGCCTCTCAATGCTGGGGAGCTCACAGAGGTGGCTGTAGGAAAGAGCCAACAAAGGGGCTGGGAAGGGAGGGCCCAGCCTTGTAATTTCAGTTCTGAGTTTTGCAAGGGGAGAGCTTTGGAAAGCCAAAGAGAAAAATAAGGAAGCGGTTGGAGTAGGATGGGGCCAGAGAGATTTCTGTGAAGCTGCAAATCCTCTATGGCTGCTTCAAGGTCCCCAGTCCTCTCCTCAAAGGGCATTCTGGGACACCTGTGCTGCTGTGTGAGCTAGAGCTATGGAGGTCATCTGGCTCCTGTGGGGCAACCCAGGCTCAGTGGGGAGGGCACTTCCCAGCTCCTAGCACCCTCCTGGTCACTGCAAGCCAAGGGTATGTGTCTGGATACATTGGATACCTTTCCCATTGCCCTCACATCCTGGGGAAAACAGGCTTGGGAAATGCCTGCTTCCAGGTGGACACGGAATCTATGTGTCCTAGAGAGGCAGCTGGGCTTGGGAATCATGTACCTGCTGAGCTGCACCAGAGTAGCTTCCTCGTTGCCTTGTGGACACTGGGGAGCCAGAGAACCACAGCTCCTTACCTTATGCTGAAGATGCTCTAAACCTAGAGTTGTTCCACCTTCTCCCTGGCCACCAGCCCTGGGAGGTTAGCCCAGTCCCAGTACAAGCCCTCCAGGACCCACATTGCAGTCCCTCATAACCCAGGAGCAGGAAAGTCCTTACCGGCTGGTGATGTTGGGATGGGACAGCTGCTGCCGCATCCGATTAAACTGCCTCCTCATCATCTTCAGAGACGGGAAGAGATGTCGAGAGCCGCTCTGCTTGGCTGTACCTGCTCAGCACCCCTGCTCAGCCCCTTAGCTCCCCGCAAACACTCTGTCCCTTGCTTTTCCTTGAGGACCTCTCCCTCCTTACTCCTCTCCTTCCTTCGTTCTCTCCCTCCTTCTCCTCGTTCTCCCTTTTTCTGTTTCCCCAGATGGTCCCCTCCCTTGTCCCTCCCTGGGGATGCCCTGTCTGCTTTCTCTTCCCCTCCCTTTGACTCCCTTCTCTTGCCTCCTTTTTTTTTTTTTTTTTTTTCTGAGGTTCCTTCCTGCTCTGTCTGCCTCTCTGCTGCAGATCAGGTAAGAGCACTTCTGGGCTCCTGCTCCGCTCTGTGTTCCTGTCACCACCCCACAAGTATAAATAACTTCAACCCAGCCTTAAAGGGGAAATATTGTTGCAGCAAACATGTAACAAGGCAAGACGAGTACATGCTGCTGCCTAGCCCGAGCGAAGGGCCCACGCTTTGTTCCTTGCTCTCTGTCTCAGCCGGGGAGGGTTTCCCCTCCTTGCCTTGCCCACCAGCAGCTGTGCCGAGGGGCAGCCCACTGCCATGCCAGCCAGTTGCGCGGTGCATATAGGGTGCCTGAGGTGTCCTACCCAACTTCGTCACCCAAACTCTGCCAACTCCCCTCGGGCACCCCTCCATGCTCTCGCGTGCAGCTCTACCTCACCCCCGCTACTTATCCCCCTCTCTGCGCAAAGACCAAGAGAACGGCCAGCGAAGCCACCCCTGCAACCCTTTCAGCGCCCCTCACCCCTCTTACCCTCCCTGCTGGGAGGGGAAGAAGCCTCGCCCTGAGGTTCTCCAGTCACCGCAAAGCTGCGACCGAGGGCTGTTGCGCTGCGCTCCGGGGCGGGCCTCTTCCTCCCCGCTCCCCCGCCGCTGCCAGAGCTGCCGCGCCAGGCCCACGGCTGGGCAGGGACCGCAGCCTCCCGCTTCCCAGGCTCGGGTGCTGCCTGCCACCCTGCAGAGCTGCATCGAGGATCATCATTTATTGATTTACTTCTTTAGTTTTAAACCTAAAAACACAGCCACCCACGCTACCGCCACCTTTGCTCTTGGTTGTACACGGTGAAGCCTCACTTCTATTTCGGGCTACCTGCAGCCGGGGCTTTCCTTCTGCATGAAGAATGAGTGGAGGCTGCTGTGGGTCGGGTTATGCGGCTGGCGAAGGAAGTGACACTCGCACCCAAGCTGGAGGGAAGCGGTCAGTCAGTCATCTCCGGGGCAGATGAGACGAACAGCAAAGGAAAAAGGTGGAAGGGCTTTTCCACCTGTGACCTGAAGCCTGAGAAGCAGCAGTCTGGGGAATTCTGGGCTCTGCTCCTTGATGAGGGTGCAAGTCTCTGGTGAGCACATTGCAAAGCATTGCTGGCAGCTGTTTTCAAGCTGAGGAATGGGTGAGGGAGTGCTGCTCTGTCTCCCAGGCTGTTTTAAACCTATGACTGATACCCCAGTCATGAGTCCTGCAAGTGGTCCTCACAGGCATCGTGGTTGCTGAAAGCAGGCAAGGGCTCCAAGCACCTATTGCAAACACAGAAAAAGCACCCCCAAGACCCTCTCTGGTTGCTTCCAAGCCGCAGCCTCTTTCCTCCCATTTGATGTCAGAGACCTGCTCCCAGGGTTGTGCTGCTGCTCACCAGAGCAGGTCCCCCTCTTGCACCCCTCCAATAAAAGTGCCCCATGGACCCACTTCCACGAGGCAGTCCAGGGGAAGCGGGGGAAGTGCCACTATGGGTGGCAGTGAAACTGCAAATGTGGGGCACAGAGGGAGCTCAAGGCCCACTCCCCATGGGCTGTGGGGCACAGACCCTTGCCCACTGCCTCTCCCAGGGGAGGCAGAGAAGCAGGCAGCACCCAGCTCGCAGCCTGGAAGTGACTCTGCTCTCAAACAGGAATTGAGAGCAGCTGGGGGACTTCCACCATCCCCTCACCCTGCTCACAGCAGTGGAGAACTCCTTATGGCAAGACCCTGTGTGACTGGGGATGACTTAGAGGATTGAAGTTGCAGGGTTCAGGCTAGAAATGATCCCTCAAAGGGTAGAATCACTGGGGGTCGGGGAGGGGAAAACTCATTCCTTGGGTCAAAAGGCAGAGGGAGGTCATCAGGAAAGAATTCTTTATTTCCCATAAATACAGCAGATTCTTCGCGCCGGGCGTTTCATTTTAAATCTTTTTGCTTGGTTTGTTTTCTTCCATTTACAGAATTTTGCACTGAAAATATATACAAGTCTGTTCAAGAACCAAACAAGATCTGCAAAGAAAAAACCCATACAAAACCCTGAAAAGAGACCAGAAAGGGAAGTAAGACACAGCAGAACCCCAGCATAAAGACCTTGCTTCCCCCTCTCCTCTACTGCTCGCTGTACTCAGCTCCAAGACACCTCACTGTCACTGCTCCCAAGCCAAGAGTGCGAAGCACTCCGCTCACCTCCACCTTGCACAGGCCTCCTCCTACCCCTGGCAAGCTGCTGCAGGGCACAGCTCGCCCCTGCTTGTAAAACCAACCCCTCTTAAATGAGCTTAGGGATGGGAAGTGGCTCCCATGTCACAAGTCCCATGGGGATTGCTCAGGATGCGCCACCCCCAGTCTCCTCCACACTTGCAGATCCTCACTCTTGTGTCACAGTGATCAGGCAACTGGGCCAAGCCCCCTCCCCCCCCACAGGGAGCCAGGCTTGCCCACAGCTGTGGGCAAAGGTGCGCAAGGCACAGCTGTACCACCCCACCCCCCAGATAGAGCCGGGCTCCCAGCGCGGAGCTCAGTGGTGCCCCCTCGTGGTGGGCTGGGCTCCAGCCTCTCCCCGACTGCCAGCCCACCACCTACCCCACCCACGGCGAGCAGAGACTGAAGAGCTGAGCAAGCCCCTTGCCACTCAGCTCTCCAGCCCAGCCAGGGGAAGACCAGGTGCTGCTTCCTCTCCCTACCCGGCAGAGGCTGCCGGGCGACTCAGGCCCCACAGCACACCCCTCTCAAGGCTGGCACACGGGACAAAGTCCAGCAGCAGTAAAGCATTTGAGAAGGGTATGGCGTGGTAGGGGCTTCCTCACTGCAGGGGCTCAGTGCCCAGAAGCCCCAGCTGAAAGGGACAGGAAGGCACAGAACAAAACCTTCCCAGACCCCAGGCTCCCACCCCAGGGCTCACCTCTCACACAACAGCTCTGTCAGCAGCTGAATGGAGGGATATGTGGGAAGATCTCTCCCCAGATCGCCCTCAGACTAAGGGCAGCTCCCTGTTTTCTGGTGCTGGAAAGACACCCAGTCTCTGTCCTGCCTTGTTCTGCACCAGGTCCAATGTGATCCCACCAGTCAGGGAACCACTGGGGCTCAGCTCCATGTAGGGGGGAAGAGTGGGAAAGGAGGAAGCACCACTGAGCACCAAGCAGCTGAAGGGCTGGGACACATGAAGGGGACAGACAAGGAAAAGGATCTTCCTTTGCTAGGCCTTGCCCCAGGCTGAGGCTGTTAAAGCTCCCCATCCTTGTTTCCCACTACACCTAGGGGGAAAGAGGGTTAGAAGAGAAGCTGGACAGACTAGGGAGGAAGTGACACCTTCAGAAGAGCAGGGAAGGCAACTGTTCACCCACCATGAAGCTTTCCACTCCACTCCTAGTCTCATGGGATGAACATCTCCTGGCATCTCTGCTCTCCTCCTTGAGGCACACAACCTCTGGCCCTTGCCCAGCCATATGGAGATTAGAGCATGAGCAACAGCCCCCACCTGCCCTCCCCACCTTCTCAGGCTGCTCCAGCCCCGTGGGGCTGGCCTCCCAAGGACTCTGTAGTGTAGTGCCTGCAAAGTGCAGCCCTAGAGGTTTCCCCAGGACTCCGGCGGGGGGAACTGGTCCACATCCCCCATTTCATTGTAGGTTTGCTCTCCCATGGTGAAGGTCAGCTTGTACCGTAGCCTCACTTTCTCCTGGACACAAGGGAGAACAGATAAGCAGTCAGAAGAGGATGAAGAAAGACATGAGGCCCAAACCATTCAGGTCTCTGGGAAGCTGCAGAGGGGAACAGGGACAGGTTAACTGGGCTTTGTCCAGGCAGCAAGGCCAGCCTCTCCTTATGCCCCAAGGATGGTGCTGTTACCTTCTGTGGGTTAGCCAGCAGCAGGACTTGTGTGATGGCACTGGGGTGGACAATGGGGTTGAATGCCGGCAGCTCTGTTCCTGAGGGAGGCTGCAGCTTCACCTTCATCACCTAGGGAGAAACCCACATCCCTGAGGGGGATGCAGCAGCCAGGGACCATGCTCCTGTATCTGGGGAGCTTCCACTCTCCGCTTGAGAATAAAACATTGTACCAGTTCCAGCTAATTTGAAGGCAACGCAAGTCACCCTCAGCCCCACGGGGCTGTCTCCGCCCACCCCTCCTTTCCCGCCAAAAGTCAAGCAGCGCTTTGGCCAGGTGGGGGCCCTGCGGCTCGGCCTGGGGCCCTGGGGCCTGGTGCTGCCTTACCCTGGGGACTGCGGATTGAAAGACAATGTTGCGGATGGGCTGCGGGGCCGTGCTGAGCATTGAAACCACCACCACGAGCACGTCGGGCTTGTCGGGCAGCACGTCCTTTGCGAAGTGGAAAAGGACACGGAAGCCATGCTGATCGTACACTGTCACGGGGAGGATGCTGCCTGTGGGAAAGGCCGGGATAGGCCGCAGTCAGCCAGGAGACAACTGGCCCTGAAGCAGCCTTTCAGCATTGCCCAAGCGCCGCACAAGTGACAGAGACACCATCCCTCTTCAACTAAATACAACAAGCTAGAAGTTTCCTCACATTCTTCCCCTTCATGTGAGCACAGGTTGTTCCCCCCCTCTTTCGCCCCAGCTCACTGGGTTTGATTGACTCCAGAGGCACAGTGATGTTGGCCAGCGAGATCTCCTGGGGCAGAGTGGTGGCAGGAGGCGGTGGTGGGACTGCAGCACTCCCCGCTGGTGTGGCAGCACCTTTTGGAAGCATAGCAGGGGCAGGCAGCTCTGAGGTCAGGGGCAGCGTGGCATTAGGGGAAGCACTCTGGAGCACAGGCAGAGTGCTGGGATTGTGGACTGTGGTGCCAGAGCTGCTCCTGTTCTGGAGATCCCTCAGGGTGAGCCGGGGGGGTGGCTGCTGCTTCTCCCTGTAGGGAGAGAGAGAGACAAGGAGTGGAACAGGGCACTGAAACGTGACCAGCACCCCAGACATGGAAACAATGGGGAAAGTCACAAGACTGCAGCACCACTGCTTACCATCGTACTTGTTGAGACTCTGGAGGCAAAGACTGTTGTAGCAGTGTCTTGCCCAGGAGGTCCAGGTCATCCAGGCCACTGGTGGAAGGAGAAGGTTTTGGGGAGGATGCACCAGCATCTGCTTTGACTGGTGGCATTGCTGTGACAGGGGTGATACCAAGCTCATTGCTGTCTGATGACTGTAACAAAAACACACAGGAGAGCCCCCAAGCACAGTTGAGTATCAGCACCAAACATCAGATGTGGGACATTTCCCTACCTACTCTGCTTGCTGTTTTCACCACCCTCCCCACTCTCTGCCCTGGCTCCCAGCATGTTACCTGGAAGCTGTTCCAACCACTGCTGTCACCAGCCTGGGCAGGATGTGGTGCTGGGTCATTCAGGCCTGGCAGGGATAAAAATCAAACATGAAACTTAGCTATCAGTGGATAAGAGCATTAAACGAAGCCTGGGTAAGACACAGAAGCAGCTGGGTAGAACCACCACCGTGGTCATCTCTGGCCCCCATCATTGCATGGGGGAGAGCTGGGAAGGTGGTGTTTTTCTGGCCAGAGATCACAGAATCACAGAATGTTAGGGGTTGGAAGGGACCTAGAAGATCATCTAGTCCAACCCCCCTGCCAGAGCAGGGGCACCTAGACCAAGTCACCCAGGAACAGATCCAGGCAGGTCTTGAGTGTCTCCAGAGGAGACTCCACAACCTCCCTGGGCAGCCCATTCCAGATCCTCATTTAGTCTAGCTCTCAGTGCAATTGGCAGAGAAATGACAATCAAGCTGCTGAGCCTGACTGACCACATTGTCTACTTCATGCTGTTGTGCTCAAAGCAACTATTTTAAACACTTTGTTGGGAAAACAAAGGACAATAGGAAATGACCTCAAGTTGACCCAGGAGAGATTTAGGCTGCATATTGGGAAGTTTCTTAGCTTCCCTGTGCAGCCTCTTCCAGGGCTTGCTAACACTTTCAGTGGCTGAATCACCATCCCTGGATGTGTCTAAATGTCATGTAGATGTGGTGCATGGCTTATCAGTGGGCTTGGCTGAGTTAGGTTAATGATTGGACTCAGTTATCTTAAAGGCCTTTTCCAAGATAAACGATTCCATGAAAAGCAAGACTCCAGAGCCTTCTAGGATTGGCATAAGACTTACATGTGAACAGCTCTGGAAGTCCTGTGCATCTGTTGTGAGCTCATGACTTCAACTGCAAGGAGTAAACCTGAGGAGCCCAGAGTGATTTGCCCTTGTGATCCCATCTGGGAACGGTGACTGCATCACTTGATTTACCTGCCAGGTCAGTTTTCCCAGAGCAAATCAGAGGGCACATCCCTGCAGGCTACACACCAGGGGACTCTCTAAACATCAGGGGACTGAAGTTCAGAATCACAGCAGGGTCTTTTCCTCCTTCTTCCTCATGCTAAGTGAAGGACACCTCTTGTTCTTTAATTATTCACCTCTCCCAGAGCTCTCCCCTGTTCATGTTCATGTCACAAAGAGAACCATCCATGCAGACTGTCCAGAGTCAGAAAGAAGTCTTGTCCTGGATTTCTCACCTAAAGACATGAGTTCATCGTCCAGCAAAGAGACAGAGCCTGCTTGGTCAGGCATGGGGGCTCCTGAGCCACCTGAAAGGGTGGGCAGGGCTGGGTAGGAGGGGCCTGTTGCTGGAAGATCCAGGCCTGACAGATCCAGAAGTGCTGATGTGCTGCCTGCAAAGAAGGAACAAGCTAAGAGACAGAAACCTTATCCAGTGCACTAGGGCCAATTCCCATCCTTCCTCACGCTTGAGAGAGGGAACTCGGCCTCTGCTCTCTCTTCAGGCATCACTCATCTCCACAAGGTGTTTCCTCATCTCACCAGCCCCACTCTGACCTCCTGCTGGTATCACCTTTATGCTTCACTCAGTCTTCTCTTAGATTGCAAGAAACTGGCAACTGGGACCCTCTGCTTGACCTTCCTGTCCCCATTCCCCAAGTCACTGTTCCCCCTCACCTCGAAGGGGACCGGTCACCATCTCCCCATTGATCTCTTCTCCCCGTACAAGCTGCTTGTAGAGATTGATCACCTGTGTCAGATTATCACTGGCTTGCAGGATCTCCGCTGAAATGGAACAGGGGGCAAGTTTGAGTGACTTTTATAGTCCATCTCTGTCTATTCCTTCCAAGCAAGGCCCAAGGAGCGACCTGCCTGCAGCAGCCTCCTCACAGTTGCCTCCATAGTAGTCTCAGCAGGACAAGCTCAACCATCATTCCCACAGTGAAGCGGGGGAAGCCTCTGATCCTGCTGAGTGCTGCCACCTGCCTATGGTTAGTGCCAATCCACACACTAACCTACGGCCACCCCACACAGCGTCAGATGACGACAGATGACTTGCCATGAGCAGGTCAAGCATGAGCTCCCCGAAAGGTGGAAGGAGAAAGAGGCAGAAGGAGAAAGACCAGAAAGGTTTACCCAGAGCTTCATCATTGTCTTCTGTGTCGCTGGCCAGGCGGAAGAGCATGGGCCGCATGCGCTCGCAGCGCTGGAACAGCTCCTGGGGGAGGAGAAAGAGCTGCTGAGGTGAACAGCAGGATGCTCAGCTGAGGGTGCAGAACAGGCAAAAGGAACCTGCAGGGATAAGGGCCACCATTCCTGCTAAGGCCGGGGAGGATGCTGGGATGGCCTTTCCTCACCTTCATTAGGTCCTCATTGCTTTCTGCTGTCTCTCCCTTGCTGTAGTTTGTCACCATCTCAGTCAGCAGCCTCACGTTGTTGTTCACTTCCTCAATGGCATTCACCCTCTTGGAGATCTTCTCCATGCGCTTCTGGTCCTGGAGGGGAAGCACACGGGGAAGGATGTTCTTGCTCTTGTCTGCAACTTGGAGAGGAGGAAGGCTGGGCCAGCCAACACACCACCTCCTGCCCTCAAAACAGCTCCCACTCCAGATCATCTCTGGGCCGGCACTTGCTGAACAGGGGTGGGATTGCCACAGGTATGATACTGCAGCATGACCTGGGCCACAAAAAGCACCCAGAGCCATTCCCCTGAACAGCCAAGGGATGGCAGAAATCACACAAGGACTCTTGAGCAGCAGCAGCTGCCGCTGCAAAATTTTGGGCAGAAGCTCCTTGTGTCTGCATGAGGACAGAGCTGCTGCTCCCTTGGTACCAACCACTGCCACCCAGATCATGACTGCCCAGCTCCCCTTTTCTGCAGCCACACCTCCTGAACCATCTCCTTGATAAGCTTGTTGGCAGCTCGGAGGTCCTCGGGATGGGAACTTTTCAGGAGACGAGCCAGTATCTGCAAAAGAGAAGGTACCTCTGAGTCCAAGCTGAGAGGTGGCAGCCAGTCATTCTTGCCACACCACAGCCAGTAGTTACCACTGCTCTGAACCGGATCTAGCACAGGCAGAGGATGATGGCAGCCGTTGGAAAACCCAGCCACGAGAGCCTGTGGGCTACCAGAGACCAGGGAGTGCAGAACTACAACTGGTCTTCCTTTTCCCGTTGTGGTTCTGGTTATGTAAGGCAGCTCTTTCCCTGAACATCCCCTGCATTCAAAACCTGCTCCTGCCTGCCTGTTACACACCATGGAGACCCTGGAGCCCAGCAGCGCTCAGGCTGAGAAACCCAGACTGGTTTATGCAGGAATTGCCACGGGACTCCTCCTCAGACCTCTTCACATGCCTCTTTGCAGGTGTAACTGGTGAAGAGGGACAGCTCCCAGTATCTGTCCTCTGTTGTAGTCAGTGAACAGCCCCACTGGCAACCTACAGACCCTCATTTGCACGCTGTGACCCACAAAAGCAAAAGTATCTCCCCTGCTCCAAACTGGCATCACACCCCTGCTACACAACCAGGCTCAGAGGAGCCCCACGTGTGCTTAAGTTATCAGCGCTGATGATGCAGAGGGCTGGCACCATTCTGATGGAAAGACAGTATGGGGTGGGTCTGGGAGGGTGTAAGTAGTTGGGCAATAAGCAGATTGTAACAACAGGGGTGGGAAAGAGATAATGGCAGTGGCATCTGGGGCTGGGATTTAAACCTCATGGCCAGATAACTCAGCAGCCTGCAGAGCGAGAGGCCTCAGACTTCCCTGAACCTGTCAGTGCCTCACCCTTTGTGTCATTCTGTAGCAAGAGCTCCAAAGGTCAAATAGACCCACATGCCCCTTCCCTGTCTGCTCCCTTTGCAGCCAGAGCAGACCCTCTGAGGCATTTTCTAAAGGACAGCATGAGCAGCATTAACTCTTTCTGGGTCTCCACCTCAGGGGGACGGGCAATCCTGGAGCAGGGAAGGTGCAGCCTGCTGCCCTCTTCTTGCACACAGCCCTTACCTTGGATTTCTCTTCATCATCAAAGATCATGTTCTTGGGCCGAGGAGGAGGTGGTGGAAAAGGAGCATCATCAGGCAGTTTTGGGTCACACTTCACAATACCTGCAGTAGACACCAACGGAGAGGTGAGGAGGACTCACCCACGGGGGGATGGCACTGTCACCTATGTCTTTTCTTCCCTAATGGCCCACCAATTCCAGGTGGGACTGCGGGTGTGTGGGTTTGCTCCTGCTATTCATAATCCTGGATTGCTTTTTTTCACAGAAGAACTGCCTTACACTCCCCATAAATATCCTCTCTCAGAGAAACCCAGCAGCAGCTGCCAAAGTATTCACAGCCCTTCAGCCTCAAAGCTCTTCAGGACCCCATCTCTTCTAAGAGCAAGCAGATGTCCTCTCCAACCCATTGAGTGACTCACAGCACCAGCAACCCCCTCTGCCCAGCTAGGAGCTGCAAGGCGCTTGCTCCTTCACCTGCCTCTGGTGCTGAGCCAGGCTGATGGATGTGCTGGGTCTGGGCACAGGAAAGGAAGAATCTGTTTTGGATTCTGCCCATACAAAAAACAGGGGAGAGCAAAGAAGTTTGTCCATCTTCCCCTTCCAGAACACCTCCTCTCACCTTGTTTCTTCAGCATCTGGTAGGCTTCTGAGATCTTCACCTCCTGAGGCAGCCCCAACGTCCAGCTGTACATGAGCTCCAGGATCTTTGACTTCACTTTTTCTGATGTTCGGCTGCCAAGATACTAGAGGAAGAGAGAAGAGGTAACTTGAAGCTGATCTCAGCCGTTACAAGCCTGGTCTGTTCCTCTCCTCCCCTCCCCCAGGGAGGAAGCAAGACTTGTTCCCAGCGGCACGGGGAGGAGGAAAGAGGAAGCAGCAGGAAAGCTCACGAGGTCCTCACAACACGTCCTGTGCTGTGTTTGGTTTCCACCACAGGAACCACAAGAGGTGGGAGAAACGCTGCTCCAGCATCCCCTCGGCGACACGTGGGAAGGCCCAGGTAGGTCTGTCATCTTTTGAGAGAATGGGTTCTGCTAACAGAAGCTGCTTGGCAAGGCAGCCCTTCATGAGCCTTGGGTCCCTGGGGCCCTCTCTCTCAGGGGGACTCTCCAGCACAAGTGCCTGGCACCCTTTAGAGCCAGGTGAGACCAGTGACCAGCACCCAGCAGTGAGATGTCCAAACATTACAACTCTCCCCCTGCCATGCAATCATCCTTCACCCTTCTCTCTTGGGTCTGCTGGGGCCACTGGTGGTAGAAACAAGTGCATATGCCACCCAAGGCCAGTGGCTTAAGTCTGAGGACATTCTCTAGGACACCTAACAAGAGGATTTTAGGATGCTTCTGGCACCACCCCTGGCTATTCATCATCATAGATCACAAGCTGTGACTGGGAGATGAAGGTTTTCCATAATCATTTGTTTGTGTTCCCTTAACTCTGTACTGGCTGGTGTGAGCTGCCTTGATGGCAACTCATGTGAAGCTTGTTCTGCTGCAGGAACAGCAGCATCAGCAGGGGAGCAGGTCATGACTTGGTGCTTCACATGGGCTTGCTACAGCACCACTGACTCGGCCTGGAATTGCCTTCTGAAAACATCTCCATGAGGTTGGGACACTCCAGAGAGACCCGGTCATGATGTCAAGACAGGAGGAGGCTCCTGAGCACGTGCAGCACAGACAGAGCCCAATGGAGATGCACAGAAGGTGACTCCGGGCACGCACGTGTAGTCTCACAAGAGCTGGTTGCATCATGTCTGGTCCTCAGTTTCCTGCATCAAGAACCAGCCTGGAGCAGAGGGGTGAAAGCTCTCCTTCCCTCCAGAAACCTCACCAGGGAACAAGGGCTACACTTCCACTAGAGTTGTCCCGTTTCTCCCACATCCCAGTGGGCGTCTGGCCTTTCTGCCCAGCCACCACTGCTTCCAAAGCCCTCCTGCCACCAACCTCCTGTCCCCTCTGACACCATGCCCTGGGACTCACCTTGGGTGATACCACTTTGATGAGCTCATTGAGGAAGCGGAACTTGCCCACCTCATCGTGGAAGCGTTTGCCACAGCTCTTCATGCAGGACTCCAGCACCTGGGGACAGAGGCCAGGTGAGCACCAGCATGGGGTCAGCAGCAGGGTCCAGCTCCCTCCTGCTCCCCACATGGCCAGGCTCAGGGCCTGTAGCTGTCCCTACAGCAGAGCAGAGGGACACCCCCTTTCTCTCCTAGAGGGCCAAGCACTGTCCCAGAGGGAGCCAAGATTTTCCTCTTGGGGTCAGTCTTTGCAGGGGTGGCTCAACAGCCCATGGAAGGGGACACACTTAGTGTGTTCACCACCACCTAGGTTTCACATGGTGAAACACAATTAAGAATCATAGGATAGCTTAGGTTGGAAAAGGTCTTTTAAGATTATTGAGCCCAACTGTTAATGTAATACTGCCAAGTCCACCACAACAAAAGCCTAAAAGCTTCCCATCAGCTTCTACAAGCTATGACCCTTCCTAGGAACAAGACCCTTCCTACCAGTCACCCCTCCTCTCTGTTGGAATCACCTTCAGCCCCTCTCCCACCCAAGGGCTCAGGTGCTTTTGGGCTTTCTCAGCAGGAATTCAGCTTCTTGACAAACTGGAGCAACTCCATGTCCTAGCCCTCCATCTAGCTCTACCAGCCCGCAGACACCCTTACCGTGAGGGCCTGGATAGCTTCCCATTCCTGTGGAGACTGGATCTTGTGGGCGAGAAGTCGGGTAGCAAGTGGAGGACTGGAAGGAGTGATGCAAAAAATAAATTAAACTATCTGGTTATCCATAAAAAAAAAAAAAAAAATAACCTGGCACCCAAGGTTCTATCTAAGAATCCAGGGTTGAAAGAGATGTTGCAGGTCTAAGGCAAGAAGGTACGGATAAGGCACCAAGACTCCTCAAAACCCTGCAGGAAGCTTCCATCAGTGGATCAGGACCCCCTAACCCACCTCCACTCTAAGGGGCTTCACCCCTAACTCAGCTCTCCCGACAGCCCCGTTGAATTTAACCGTGTGGGGAACCAACCCCAGGGTGAAGCACTTACCCCTCTAACTCCTTGTTGAGCTGCTCGCAGAAAGCATTGATGCCATCCCAGTCCAGCTCCTTGTTCAGGGGGTTTGTCGCTTTGTCTGGGGGCGGCAGAAGGCGACAGTGAGAAAAATCTCTCCAGGCTCCCCCGCTGGGGGGTGTGGGACACAGGGCTGGCTGCTCCCTCTCTGACAACCCCTCCAGGTGCATCGGAGGGAGCTCCTCGCACCTTCCCTGCGCAAAATCTCTCCCTGCACCCCCCCAACACCCCCCGTCACCCCCGCCACGGTCTCACCCGCTGCCGGGTCTCACCCGCAGACACCCCCCCCAGCTCACTGGTGCCTCCACCGCCGCCCTGTCCCCGAAGCCACCCCCCCCGCACGCCCGCCCTGACATCCCGTGCGATCCCCAGCCCCCCACCGTGATCTCCCCCCCACCCCGCCACGCCGGGGAGCGGGCCCCGCCGGCGGCGCGTCCAGGCCGGGCCACGTCCCAGGGCGGGGATGTCCCGGCCGCAGCACTCACTGATGCACGCCTCCAGCGTCTCGGGCTCCATGGCGGAGGGCCCGGCCCGCCCGGCCTCCCGCCGGCTGCTCAGGGGGGCAGCGCCGCGCTGCCGCCCACCCAGCCGGCCCGGCGCCGCCGAGCCATCGAGAGCGCACCGAACCGTCTAGAGCGCCGCTCCGGCCGAGCCGCCTCACCATAGAGCGCCGGAAACCGGCGGCGCAGAGCACCGCCCCGTCCTCCAGAGCGCCCCCTGCCGAAGCGCACCTCTCAGCCCACCATCGAGTTCCCCGGGCGGCGGGAAGAGAGGCGCTGGGTGGCGGAAGGAAGCGGAAGGCGCGCGGGAAAAGGGCGCCAGAGGGCGAGCGAGAGCGGGGCGCGGAGCCGGCCGCGGAAGGGCAGTGGCAGTGAGGCCATTTCCGGTACGGAGGCACTTCCGTCCCGCGGGCTGACGGTGACGGGGCGGGGGGGGGAAGCCGCGTGTCCTTTAAAAGGACACGAGCCCGCCGCCTTTGGCGCACGCGCGACCCGCACCCGGCTCCTCGGGACTTCGTTGTCACGGCGGCGGCGTGGGAGTCGCTCTGACCGCCCCTAAGCGAGCTCCCGCCACCCTCCCGAGTCGTCTGGCAAGGCCTGGCCTGGCCTAGCCCGGCCCGGCCGCCTCCCCGAGCCGCTGAAGGTTGCGGTGGGAGGCGGGGGAAGCCCTGGAGTAACGGAGGGCTCCTGGAACGGCCGTTCCCTTTGTCCCCTTTCTCCTCGCGTTTAACCCGGCCCCGAGCGTGGCGCTGAACGTTGCCTGTTCGCTCCAGCGGCCGTGGAAGGAGCAGCGTGTCTGGGTCGCCCTGCTGTCCCGCTAATGGCATTTTCTTCTGGCTAGACATTGTTCGGGGGGGGGGGTTTGGCCGTTAGAGTGGTGCTTGACTGTAGGTTTTTTGTTTAAACGCTGCTGCCTTGCATCATAAAACCTTTATTTAAGTGCCTTTCATAGAGAATTGCCACATCCTCCCCTCTGCTGTGCTCAGGCACGTTCTCCGCGGGCTATTTTAATCTTATGAGTCAGCCTCGCCTGTCACTACCACCTCTGATTTTCCTGAGAATCCACGTGTTTAGGAGACCGAGGCCTGCGTAGAAGGCGTGTATCTCCCCTCAAGGCAAGGGCTGGGAAGGAGGGGCTTTGTGGTGCGGCAAAAAGACTTTTCACTGCCCCCATTTGCTCAGGTTTCGATCTGTCTGAGTCGCACGGTCGGTTATTTCCCCCTGGCAACACCCAGTGGTTGGCAAGTCTAGGATGAATGGCAGGCTTCGCCTCTTTTCAGCTGCTTGCAAACAATGGTGAGTGAACTTGTGCATAACAGCCCTGTCAGCGGTGCCCTTTTAAATCTTGCCTTCGGTTCTCATCGATTTAGGAGTCTCTCCCCCTTGCTTACATCTGCTTTCCATGTAACAGAGATCCCAAGTGCAGCAAAAATAGAGACCTGAGCCTGGATTGTGCTCCCTGTAGCAGCAGCTAGATGATGTGTGAAGGGGAAAGCCATATCTCCTGCCCCTCTATTTAATTTTTCCTGCCAGCTGGCATCTCAAACTAGGTTTGGATGGAGTGAGACACTCCACATTGTAATTAACGCTGCTCCGGAATGAAAGTACTGGAGCTATAATCAGCTCGTAGCCAGTTGTGTTAGGTGCAGTCTGGAGGTCTGGGTGGATGGCATGCTGGCAAAAGGAATGCTCATGCTGCCAAAGAGGTGCAGGGTCTCCAGCCTGGCATGCCCTGCAGCAGGCAGGAGAGCTCCTGCCCGGTAGCCTGGGCTTGGCAAATGCTCTTGCTGCCCCAGCAGCCGAGGGGAATTGCAAGACAGGCCAAGTTCCCCTTGGGCTGGGAAGGGGGCCTTGCAGGAGCGGCCGGGTTGCGGGTTTTCCACCCACCACGTTGCCTTCAGCCAGCCAGAGCCAGCCTGTCACCCTTGCTGTGTCCCAGCGTTTGTTTGGTGTCTCTGCCCTGTGTGTTTACATCAACCCTGCTGTGTTTTCCAGCTGTGCTTGTGCTCTGCAGGGAGAGCTGCTGTGCTCTTCCTGAAGGACCGTCGGCTCTGGCCCATGGCGTGAGGTTCCCTTTCCCCTCTCGCATTCCTTTTTCCTTGGCAGGGCGTTTTGCTGCAGACCTTTCACTTTCCTGAAGCTCAGTGCCACAGTCTTTTGTTCACTTTTCTTGTTTTCCAGCTCCAGACAACTGCAGCAGCCCGTTCCTGGTGTTCTGGCCAAGTTGTACCTCTCCTGCTTTCCCTTGGAACAGAGCTGGCAGGACCTCTCCTGACATAACCTCAGACCACGCAGCTCTTACACAATGCTCTGGATTTACAGCCCTGCTATTCCCTGACCTTGGCTAATCCCCTTCCTTTTGCAATAGGTGAGAGCATCTTTCCCAGGGGAGGGTTGTGATTAGAGAGGTGAGCACAGAGCTGAGAGTCACTTCTCTGGAGGGAGGGCAGCTTTGAGCTCCTTTAATCTCGTAGGAAACCTTCCCTTTCTCAGGCAGCACTTTCTCGTGGTACACAGCACCCACCAGGGTTGCTCCCTGACATCTCTTTCTGCATTTCCCTTTTTGCTGTAGGAAGGCCTGTCCCCTGTGGTCAAAATACAGCTGCAGGAGCAGAATGAGGAAACAGGATGCTGGATAAGGGATCAGCAAACCTGCTGGCTGGACCTCTGCATGGCTCAGGGCAAAACTCAAGGAAATGCACAGCTACGCATTGCCTCAGTCTGCCTGCTCATTAGCATGGGGGTAATTGCACTTGCTTCCTTTGGAGAATTGCCTTGACCTCTATAGACCAAATTTCCTTTCCAAGTTGGTTCTATCATTACAGCAACTGGTTCAGTGAGACAGAGAAGCAGATACCAGAGTTAGAGGCAAGTGGGACAGCTTGCTCCTTCCTTCCAGCCTGGGTGACTCAAGGGGTGTCTCGATCCCGAGCAGGTGGCAGTGCCCTCCTGGCTGGGGTGGGCAGTGGTAGTGCCTCATGACCCCCTGGGGAAGGCTCACCTGGGTTTGCTGTCGCTGACAGCATCCTGCCAGGAGAGCCTGGGACAGTGTGGGGGTGCTCTGAGAACATGGGGGTGCTCTTGCTTCCGAGGAGCAGCGCAGGCAAAGAAAACCCACGGGACTGAAGCTTGTGTCGTAGCCATGGCTTGGGGGGTGGTAGGTTCTACATCTGGGGGAGTCCAAGCCAGAACAGGGGGAGGAAGACCTGCCAGGTTAGAGGGAGTGACTTGAATTCATAGGGCTGAAGTGAGCACCAAAGGCGTCGAGCCCGCAAGGGGGAGCCTCGGTGAGGCCATTTCGTTCCCTGTGCTGCTGGTGACATCAGCTCCAGGCAGGAGCAGATCTGCTGCGGATGCAGTGCACTTGGGATTCAGGTGTCGAGAGGGGCACTTGAAAAGGTGAACAGATTCCCTTGTTCTTGCTCTTGGCCTGACTTGCTGTGCTCCTGCTAGCAGATGGAAGCGGTGTCATGAGAATGCACGAGTACTGGGGGGGGGGGGGGGGGGGGGGAGGCTTTCAGAGCCCTGTTTTTCCCCGGGTTCCTTTTCTCTCCCGCCCACCAACCGGGGGCGAAAGAGACGGAAACAAAACACACCC